>BLSH010447839.1:42006-55859 GCA_018402905.1 Glandirana rugosa | reverse complement strand
CCTGTGTCTCCAGTGACCCTGTGCCCTCTTTTGTCTGCTGTGCCCTCTTGTGTCTCCAGTGACCTCTATGCCCTCCTGGGTCTCCAGTGACCCCTGTGCTCTCCTCTGTTTCCAATGACCCCTGCATTCCTGTGTCTCCATTGACCCCATGCCCTCGTGTGCCTCCAGTGACACCTGTGCACTCCTGTGTCTCATGTGGCCCCTGTGCCCTCCTGTGTCTCCAGTAACCCCTATACCTTCCTGTGTCTTCGGTGACCCCTATGCCCTCTTGTGTCTCCAGTGACCTCAATGCCTTCCAGTGACACCTGTGCTCTCCGCTGTTTCCAATTGTGCACTCCTGTGTTTTTAGGTGACCCCTGCACCTTTTTGTGACCCCTGTGCCCTTTTGTGTCTCCAGTGACCCCTAAGCCTTCCTGTTTCTCCAGTGACCCCTATGCACTCCTGTATCTCGAGTGACCTCTGTGCTCTCCTCTGTTTCCAGTGACTCCTGTGCTCCTGTATTTTCATTGATCCCTTGCCCTCGTGTTTCTGCAGTGCCGCCCGTGCACTCCTGTGTCTTCAGTGACCCCTGTGGCCTTCTGTGTCTCCAGTGCCCCTGTGCTCTGCTGTGTCTCCACTGACCCCTGTGCCTACCTATGTCTCCAGTAATCCCTGAGAGCTCCTGTATCTCCAGTGACCTCTGTGCGCTCCTATGTCTCCAGTGACTCCTGTGTCTCCAGTGACCCCTGTGCCTTCCTGTGTCCCCAGTTACCTCTGTGCCCTTGTGCGCCTCCAGTAACCCCTACGGCTTCCTTTGTCTCCAGTGACCCCTGTGCCTTCCTGTGTCTACAGTGACCTTTGCACCCTTGTGTGTCTCCAGTAACTTCTATGCCCTCCTATGTTTCCAGTAACCCCTGTGCCCTCCTGTGTCTCTAGTGACTCCTGTGCGCTCCTGTGTCTCCAGTGACCCCTGTGCTCTCCTCTGTTTTGAATGACTCCTGTGCCTCCATCGACCCCATGTTTTCATGTGTCTCAGCTGACACCTGTTTATTCCTGTGTCAACAGTGACCCCTATGCCCTCCTGTGTCTCCAGTGACCCCTGTGCACTCTCATGTCTCCAGTGACCCCCCATGCCCTCCTCTGTCTTCAGTGACCCCTGTGAGCTCCAGTGATATTGTGCCCTTTTGACTCCAATGACCCCCGTGCCCTCCTGTGTCTCCAGTGATCCGTGCCCTCCTATGTCTCTGGTGGCATCATACCCTCCTGTGTCTCCAATGACCCCTGTGCCCTTCTGTGTCTCTAATCACCCGTGTTCTCTTTTGTTTCCAATGACCCCTGCATACTCCTGTGTCTCCAGTGACCCCTGTTCTCTCTTTGGTTTCCAATTATCCTGTGATCTCCTGTGTCTTCATTGACTTTCTGCTCACCTGTGTCTCCAGTTACACCTGTGGCATTCCTGTGTCTCCATTGACCCCTGTGCGTTTCTGTATCTCCAGTGCCCCTTGTACTCTCTTGTGTCTCCATTGACCATATGCGTCCTTATGCATCCAGTTATTCCTGTGCCCTCCTGTGTCTCCAGTGACCCTTGTGTACTCCTGTGACTTCAGTGACCTATGTGCCCTTCTGTTTCTCCAGTGACCCCTGTGCACGCCTATGACTTCATTGACCCTTGTGCACTCCTGTGTCTCCAGTTACCCCTATGGGATCCTGTGCTTCCAGTGATCCATGTGCCCTACTATGTTTCCAATGACCCCTATGCGCTCCTGTGTCTCCAGTGACCCCTGTGCATTCCTGTGTCTCCAGTGACCCATGTGCATTCTTGTGTCTCCAGTAACTACTGTGAGCTACTGTGTCTCCAGCGGTTCCTGTGCGCTCCTGTGTCTCCAGTGACCTCTGAGCGCTCCCTTGTCTCTAATGATCCCTGTGCGCTCCCGAGTCTCCAGTGATCCCTGTGCATTCCTGTGACCTCTTTGCGCTCCTGTGTCTTGAGTGGTCCCTGTGCGCTCCAGAGTCTCAAGTGATTCCTGCGCACTCCTGTGTCTTCAGTGACCCCTGTGATCTCCTGTGTTTCCAGCGACCTTTGTGCATTTCTGTGTTACCAGTGAACCCTGTGTGTTCCTCTCCCTTTCACGCTAGCGGACCGATAGGGTCCGCCGGTCAGTTTTTCAGGCAAACCTGATCGGTCCCTCCAGTCTCCTCTATGGAGCGGCAAGTGTCAATGTACCTGTATCTGTTGACACTTGCCGACATTCGATCCTATCCTTTAACAACAGAAGGATGGGGATCTGTTCCCCAGCCGTCTGATGGATCGGATTGGATGGCAGTTGGGTGTAAAGGGACAGGCGATCTGTTTACATCCCACTTCACATAGAGGAAAGCGGGCTGTGTCTGTGTCCGCTCTACAGACCAGCCATTTGCCTGCTCAGCGAGGATCAATGGTCAGATTCCCCCCTGAGCAGGTGGACTCCAATGAAGTCCATCTTGTGTGGAAGGGACCTAACTCTTATGCATCCTGTATCAACCTCTAAAGAAATAGAAAAAGAGCAGAACTTTTTTTTTCAAGCAAAGCTTCCTAAACACCTTTATCAGCAAAACTGAGAGTTTTTGGAATGAAAATAGATATTCTGTGACAAAATCAACTTAGTTGGTGATCCCTATACTCGAGATATATAAACTACAAAGGGAATTGTAAAGAATGAGGTACGTCATGCAGTAACCTGTAGAAGCTGTGCCCAACATTTATAGCCAGAGAGGAAATAACTGTACACTGTTTAACAAAGAACTGATTTATCAACGTGCCTTGATTCTGATTTGGAAGGACATTAAGGTGCTTCCAGACACTGCGGTGGGTACAGAATGTTCTATTCCTGATCACCTTTTTGCCATTCTGAATGCAATTTCCTGACATTAAATCCATCCCAAACACTATATTTATTTCTGGATAAAGTGGGGAAGGGTTAGAGCCTCTGCTTGGATTTTATTGCACCCCACGATCTCCCCTCACATCTTGTTAAGAAACCAAGTGATGAGAAATTTCTCCAGAGAACACAAACATATTTTTATTAAAGTGAGAATGCTAACAAGACTTTTATTGCTCTATGCCAGGGTTTCTCAACCAGGGTTCAGTGGAACCCTAGGGTTCCTCCAGAGGTTGCTAGGGGTTCCTTGAGCAATGGTCAATTTCTACCTCTCAGATAAATTCCCAATGACATAATTTTTGTTTTTAGCTATCCTTAAGGTGATAATGCTTCCCAATGACCACAAGTGTAAGGAGCATTCTTCCCATTGAACATCACACTAATGTATCATGAGTTGTACATTTTAGATTTTTAGCAGGGGTTCCCCAAGACAGGAGAATTATGTCAAGGGTTCCTCTGTGTTAAAAAGGTTGAGAAAGGCTGCTCTATGCCATCCTGCTCCAGTGACAGCCAGTATTCACATTTCTTGTATGGGTAACGGGAAAAGAAGTGAGGGAAAACCTACCTGATTGGGTCACAGACAGAAATAGAAACCTGAAAAACCATCTCCTACTCTTCTAAATTTATAAAATAAAACAATTGGCTTTAAAGTAGTACAGTATATGTATAGCCAAAAATTTGTTATTTTTAGTTGTTTTTTTTATTGGATAGGGAAGGGTTGAAACCTCTTCCAGATGAGTTTTTTTTTTTTTTTTTTGCTATCTGTGTACCAGTGGTTATTGTTCCTTCTCTTCTTGTTCTGAAGATGCAACAGGAGGCTAGAGAAAATCTCTCAAATGAGAATCCAGCTCTTATACATCTGCAAGGATTTGCAACTACTGCCTTTTCCCTTGCTACAATGCAGGTGGTTTGCAGAGCCTTGCAGGAGTGTTCACTAGCTGTGCAGGTTCCTGTGCATGTCTGGAGATGGCTGGAAAAAAACTGGGTAGATGTTGAGGCATTCATAAGCATGGTGCAGAAGCATCCAGGACATAAGCAGGAAGTGACCACGATGTATGCTAGCATACTCATTAAACAAATAAAGGTGCATTATAAGAGCATCAAACATAAAGGCTTGTGTGGAAACGCATAGTGAACGCTTAGATTGTGGTGTGAACTAGCACTTAAAGCGTTTGTTAACCCCAAAAAAAAATGCTGCTCCTGTCTCTTTAATGTGCAATTAGCAGCATGGTGCTTTTGCTTTTTAAATAATCCCTCTGTATCCCCTAAAATACCTGTTTGATAATGCCAGGTCATGACTTCCCCCCTGAGTGCTGACTCCCCTATCATATTAGCTGATCCTGAGAGCCTGTGGTCTGTGCAGTCTGTGTCACTAGCAGCTCTCCTCTTCTCCTCTGCCTGTCTTCAACTCCCCCCTCCTCCCCCTTCCCTCTCAGTACATAGAGTCTCTTCCCTGCAACACACAGGACGTTTTTTGACTGTTTTTCAGCAGCTGTTTTCAGCTGCAGAAGCTTTTTTCTACAGTCAATAAACCCTCCATCATGTTATCCTATGTGTTCATGCACACATAGGCTGTTATCAACTGTTTTTGGCTGGGACATTTTTTAAGCTGTAAAAAAAACCCCAAGAGCTGAGGGTTGTTTTGGACTGTTTTCAGCTGTAAAAACATTCAAACACTTAAAAACTTCTAAAAAACGCCCAAAAAACGCTTAAAAACGTCCACCCCCCTATGTTTTTGGACGTTTTAGACCAATGGATAAAAAAAAAAAAACGCTGGCCCTTTAAAAACAGGAAAAAACACGAAAAAACGGTGGTAATATAGGTAATATGGTAGAAGCTGAAAACATCCCTGATAAGCTATTGACGTTTTCTGGCTGTTTTTTTTAAAGTCCTGTGTGCATGAAGCCTTAAAGCCCCCATTCCCTCTGTATTAGAACAAGAACTTCCCCTGTGTCCGTGTTATATCATAAATATTCTTATCTGTATTGATTACACTCTGGCTTCCTATGCACAGCTCTGTCTCTAGGTGAGGTCAGCAGCAATGTTCAGCCCCACCCTCAGGAATTCTTTGCTGAGCAGAGGAGAGAGAAAAACTGATCCTAGGAAGCCTTTGTGTTATCTATACAGATAAGTATATACAGTATATATATGTTATAACACAGGCACAGGGGAACTTATTGTGCTAATACAGAGGGAACGGGAGCATTTTATACAAGTGGCTTAACAACCACTTTAATATATTAAATAAAAAGCAAAGAACAGTGCCTGTTTCCTGTTGGCAGCACTGTAGGGATCAAAAACTCAGCTTTACATCCTCAGTGAGCAGACTTCACCTCCCTGTCTGCTCTCCTCTGCAGTACTAGATCATGCTTGTACATATAGCCCTCCTTTTGGGGGGGGGTATGACAAATGACCCTCCCTAAACAGGATATTGCACTAAACCTGTAGGTAAATAATAGAACCAGAACCTTTGCTAAGTGGAAAAATGAGTTCTGGCAACAGGGCCAGGCAACTAAGGGGCACACGTCTCAAGGAGTAGTGATCTCACCTTAAAAATTAGCCCCATCCTTAGGGTTGCCACCTGTCCGGGATTTACCCGGACAGTCCAGGTTTTGACTCATTTGTCCAGGTTTCGGTCCACCTGAAACTCGGACACATTATTCAGACAGGAATGTGGCTTAGAACAGGGCCTGACAGGAGGGTAATTGGGCACTATGTGCGCCACATTACTATTGTCTTTGGAGTGCCCAAAAGTGCCCCAGGTCTGTTACAATCCTATAGTGTATGCTAAAAAAAAAAAAAAAATGACTGTGCGCCTCTAAAGTGTTCGGGATTGGCTTGAAGAAAAAGTGGCAACCCTACCCTTTTTACATGTTCAAACTGGCCAACTGTATCAATGGCCAGTCCCTACTCTAATATGCAAAAATGACAAACACTTACTTACTCATATCATATTTAAAAGAGAAGTATGGCCAAAGCTAGTTTGGCCCCACTTCTCCTATGGAACACAGAAGCACACTTCATTCTGCACTCCTGTGACCTGTTTTCAGGTGACAGTGGGCTAAAGTCTGCTGACCGCTGACGTCACTCAGTTAGACCAGGCTCTGGAAAGATCCCGACTTTAAAGCCAGGATCCACCCAGATGCCGGATCGGCAGCTGGCTCGGCCTCTCAGCGCAGTGCTGAAAGGCTGAGCCAGCTGCTTCCACCCCCTGCACAGCCCAGAGCTCCAGTGAGCACTGGAGGGGCAGAGCAGAGAGTCGGTAACTGACATTCAACTGGGTCTCTGCAGCCTGAATACTGGCACTAGGATAACCGACAAGGGCAATATAGAAAGCGAGAGGTCGCACCCCCACGTCGGTTATCCGAGTAGGAGTATTTGATGAAAGTTCCAGTGGCTTTTTCTATATGTTGTTTTAATCTGCCTATTTTGAGCTGTATGTTTTTGATGTTCTTTTTACAATAAATGCTACACTATATGGCGGTTTAGTTTTTATTGCCTTAAAGTAGGGGTCTCAAACTGGTGGGCCCTCCAGCTGTTGCGAAACTACAAGTTCCATGAGCTTTGCAAGGCTGACAGTTACAAGCATGACTCCCACAGGCAGAGGCATGATGGGACTTGTAGTTTGCAACAGCTGGAGGGCTGCCAGTTTGAGACCCCTGCCTTAAGGTGATTATTGAGTTCACAGCGCCCCCCTATGGAGGATAAGAGAAAAGTTGGAGAATTGGTCCTTTGAGGGATAATCGTTACCTGCATCCTGTTTATGTGAAACGATTCCTTGCTGTACCGTCATCTGGCAGCATGCACTGGTGGTGAGTGCGCATTGCATAAGTGTGGTGGAGAAAGTCTGGGACATGCACCTTAACACATTAGTGCAGTGGATTCACTGGTGTTTTGTAATGTGGTGTACATAAAATACTACACTATATGGTTTTATTTATTTTTGGATGATTTATGAGTATCGACTATAGAAGTGGATGAAGGTGGCTTTTGGAAGCTGGAGGATTAGAATGCTACCTCGTAGATTATGATTACATTGCGTTTATGCTGCACTTTTAATTAAAGCAGCCTCTTCCTCTGGTGAGTGGGCATTTCACTTATTGTTATGCGGAGAGAGGTATTAAAAAGAAATCACATGTGGAGTAATCATATTTTCTAGAGTAATCCTGTGGAGGGATTCATATCTAATTTGAGCATTCCTAAGAACTCCAATTAGTGGGACTGTTGACAGATTTTACACTGTTTTATTTTATCGGGTCGGGTGACACGTCACGGTCACTGACGGGTGACACGCCACAGTCACTTATGGGTGACAGGTGACACGGTCACTGGCTGGGTGAGAAGCCACGGTCACTGACGGGTGACACACCACGGTCACTGACGTGTGACAGGTGACACGCCGCGGTCACTGACAGGTGACACCCCACAATCACTGATCGGTGACGGGTGACATTGTCACTGGCTGGGTGAGAAGCCACGGTCACTGATGGGTGACACGGTCACTGACGGGTGACAGGTGACACGCCACGGTCACTGACGGGTGACACGCCACGGTCACTGACAGGTGACACGCCACGGTCACTGACAGGTGACAGGTGACAGGCCACGGTCAGTGACGGGTGACAGGCCACGGTCGCTGATGGGTGACATGCCACGTGAGTGATGGGTGACAGGCCACGGTCGCTGATGGGTGACGGGTGACAGGCCACGGTCACTGACGGGTACACAGGCCATGATCACTGATGGGTGATGGGTGACAGGTGCGCTTTATGATGACAGGTACACTTTATGGGGGCAGATGGGGTGATTGTTGGGTGACAGGTGCATTGGGGGGGGCAGGGGCGATGTGACAGGGTGTGCTTTTACTTTACAGATCAGTAACTCACTGATCCCAGCTCTTCTCTCCTCACACTAGAAACTATGTGAGGAGAGAAGAGCTGGTAACAGTGAGTTACCGCTCTGTTTACATTGGATGTGATTGGCTGTGAAGTAGATCACAGCCGATCACAAGGTAACAGCCGCCGGCCGGTGGCTGATACCAGTGTCGGTGACAGGCAGTGTTCCCTGGGAACACGCCGCCACAGACGCGATCGCGCGCATGCGCCATGCGAATGGGGGAAGTGCAGTTTGTGATCGGCCTTGATCACATGGTAAACAGCGATGGCCAATGGCTGTTCACCCCCATCGGTGACGCGGGGCGTCCTGGGGATACGCCGCCGACAGAGCCGGACTTTTTGTTCACATTGGGGTGGATTGGGGGGGATTTTTGAGGTGCTTTACAGACCCTATTTTTAGCTAAATAGCGTCTGTAAAGCTCCTCAGTGTGAAAAGGAGCCTAAGTCTTCTGTTCTGTATATATTGATGTAAACCTTGCCAGAACTTTTATCAAACTCAAATTAAGCTGGAGAACATGTTTCCACTATTATTACATGACTTAGGGGTCTATGTATAAGGCCCCTTTCACACCCATTTCAAAAACGCATGCAAAACATCAAGGGTTATTACCACGTTTTTGCCGCATTTTTCTCGCGTCAGCACCATAATTAGCGCTAAAGCCCAGGCATTTTTCAAGCGCTATTCAAACGCTTGTGAAGCGCTAGCATTAAATAAATAGCACATCCCCCTACATTACATCCGGTTTACTTCCTGGTATTTTGACCTTTCCACAACCTCTGGGCGTTTTACTGGCGCTTTTAACATGCTTTACATTCATTTCAATGTATATGGGCGTTTTTAATGCGCTATTTTTAGTGCTCAGAATAAGCACAAAAAAATCATGCTTGCAGGACTTTTTTAAACGCGGCGCCAGCGCGACGCCCCAGTGTGAATAGGTACATTAGAATTAATGGGCAGCATTTTAGAAGCGTTTTGGAAGCGCTATTTTTAGCACAAAAACGCTAGGAAACTGCTTCAGTGTGAAAGGGGTCTAAAGGTATTACTCACACAATTCACACAAGATTCACAGAACTTTCACCCAGAAAGAATATAATTAGAAAATGATGTGATTCTTGGGTGAAAGCTGTGTGAATCTTGTGTGAATACATTTATAAATAGACTCCCCTTATGCCTCATGCACACAGGACGTTAAAAAGACGTTCTAAAAACATCAGTAGCTTTGTAGTGAGTTCTTCAGCTTTTTTCAGCGTTATTACACTAGCATTTTTGAGCAGTAGCGTTTTTGAGCATTTTTTTTTTCAATGGACCAAAAATGGCCAAAAACATCGATGAGCTGCGTTTTTGTGAGTTTTTGAGCGTTTTTTAGCAGTAGCATTTTTGAGCGTTTTTTTATTTTCCTCAATGGATCAAAAACGTCCAAAAACATTGGTGAGCCGCGGTTTTCAGCGTTTTTACACCTGGAAAACGTCTCTCAGAGCCAACTGGTCTTGGGGTTTTTTTTACAGCTCAAAAACGCCCCACATAAAAACAGTTGATAACAGCCTATGTGTGCATGAACACATAGGGTAACATGTTGAGAAGTTTATTGACTGTAGAAGAAAACATCTGCAGCTAAAAACAGCTGCTGTAAAAACGTCCAAAAACGTCCTGTGTGCATAAGAAAATCAAAACAATTGGCATTTCTTTAGGCATGCAATTTATATAATAAATGTGCAATTTCTAACACTATTGTAATTTTTCTTGCAATTGTTTGTAATATAGATTGCTACATGACACTGGTGGATCCCTGGACAGGTAAGCGCCCTAATAATAAAAGTCAGCAGCTACAGTATTTGTGGCTACTGACTTTTAGTTTTCTTTTGGGGGGGGGCGGAGCTCCTCTTTAAAGTGGAACTTTAGGTTAACAAATAAAAATGGGCTTACTGCATTAATTTCCGAAATGCCAAAGCTGACTGCACTCACACGAATGCATGGGATAGACGTCACCCCCTTCCAGCCAATGGAAGCGGCTGTCAATCAAAATCTGGAAGCCAGGCACCTGAAGATTTTAGCGGTCGGGTGGGGACCTCCAGAACATCGCATCACTGGAACCAAGTATAGTTCCACTTTAAGTTCACATAAGAATCTTTTTTATGTTCCATACACACTGAGCTTAAAAATCGCTGCTACTACAGGAGTTTTGTGTTTTGCCTCTAGAAGCAGCTCAAAGTCATCCTATGGGGGAGATTTACTAAAACTGGAGAGTGCAAAACCTGGTGCAGTTTTGCACAGAAACCAATCAGCTTCCAAGTTGTGAAAGCTTAACTGAAGAAGCTCAAGTTAGAATCTGATTGGTTACCATACACAGCTGCACCAGATTCTGAATGCTCTAGTTTTAGTAAATCAACCCCATATGTGTCCATGCACGTTAGGATGTTTAGAGCAGTGGTTCTCAACTCCTGTCCTCAGGACCCACTCAGGGCCAGCTCTACCACTAGGCGGAGTAGGCGGTTGCTTAGGGCGCACTGCCGCCAAGGGCGCCCAGCCCCTGTCCATATGCTACCCCAGCCTGTCTATATACTATCACAGCCTACCCATATACTACCCCAGCCTGTCCATATACTACCCCAGCCTGTCTATATACTACCCCAGCCTGTCTATATACTACCCCAGCCTTTCCATATACTACCACAGCTTGTCCATATAATACCCTAGCCTGTCCATATACCTGCGGACCATGGCTGGCATGTGAAAGCGAGCCAGTGCCATAATTTTTTGTCTTTAGGCCGGGTCCAGAGAGACAGGGCCGGCCCTGTGGACCATGGCTAAAGAAATAGGTAGAGAGGTGCTGCAAACATCTTCATCTCCGCCACCTCCATCATATACATGGACAGGGCAAATGGGGTGGAGTCAGGGGCGGAGCCAAGAGGGCGGCAAAATGAGGTTTCGCCTAGGGCAGGGGTCTGCAACCTTTAAGATATAAAGAGCCACTTGGACCGTTTCCGAAGAAAAAAAAAAACTGGGAGCCGCAAAACCATTGTGACATTTAAAACAAATAGAACACTGCATATATTGTTTCTTACCTTAATGCTATATACAGGATCGTGGAGTCAGCTGTCAATCTGAAGAAAAAAAGGACTTTTTCACTTAACAATGTAAAATATAAATTTGCATATTAAGCATACTGGTAAACTAGTCTCCTCAGTAGAGAATGCAAATGATTCTGTCCACGTATCATTAAACACTCTGTTTTCTTCAGAAATTTTTCTCTTCTTGCCTTTATCCATGGCTGGCCTACCGGGGGGTCGAAAACAGCGACATAATTAGAAATCTACTCCAACCAAAAAAAAAGAATGCAATTGAACAGCAAATTACACAGCTAATAACAATGCCCCCAATGTGCCATAAAAAACAAATTACTGCCCCAAAGTGCCAGAGAAAATGACCAATGCCCCCAAATGACCAATGCCCCAAAATGCCATAGAAAATTAATCAGGGCCCCAGTGTACCATAAATCATAATCAGTGCCTGATGTAAATAATAATTAATAATGAGGGCCCAATATCATCCTCGTCATTATAAAAATAACTTTTTTGTCACTTTTTTTAAATTATTTTTTTGTTTGACCCCCTCAGAATTACTCCTCCTCATCATTGGTGTCAGTGGGAGGAAAAGTGCCCCATCATTGGTGTCAGTGGGAGGAATAGTGCCCATTATTGGTGTCAGTGGGAGGAAAAGTGTCCCATCATTGGTGTCAGTGGGGAAATGCCACTGAGAAGGGACCCCCAAAAATCATGATTGTTAACTTGCAGTCCGTGGCAGGGACTGGACTGGGTGGGGTGGTCTGACCTGCCTGGGAGGGCAAATTAACAACAATCACCATGATTCCATCTGGTCATTAGTAGCACTGATTATCACCTGGCTGGCAGCCCTCCTGAGGCCTGTAAATTTTACAGGGAGGGACAGGGACCCTCCCTGCAATGTGAAATTTATAGGCCTCAGGAGTCCAGAGGACTGCCAGCCAGGTGATAATCATGGTGATTGTTGTTAATTTGCCCTCCCAGGCAGGCCAGACCACCCCACCCAGTCCAGTGCTGTCCCTCCCAGACTCCTTGTGAAACTTATAGGCCTCACTGGCAGTCATCATAAAAAAAAACTTACTCTGCTGGCGTGCAACAGTCTCCTCAGGAGTGGACTCCTGGCGGCTCCGCTCCTCTGTCTGGCTGCAGTGAGTCTGACCGCCCCCGAGCGACCACTCTGCCCACAGGCCCCACACACAGACAGGCCCCACACACAGACACAGCCTCTCTCTCTCTTCTCCGCCGACTCCAAGGCGCGCGCCAGCCGACCAGCCCCTCCCTCCTAGATCACAGGAGGCGAAGCTGAGGAGCAGAGCTGATGGAGGCAGCCCTAGTTACCTAGCAACTATTGCCTGTCACCGGGAGTGTGGAGCGGAGCTGCGACCTCCTTCCCTTGCTAGCATCCAGAGCCGCGGCAAAGGTTCAAAAGAGCCGCATGCGGCTCCGGAGCCGCGGGTTGCCGACACCCGGCCTAGGGTGTCAAAAATCCTTGCACCAGCCTTGCACCAACCTAACAGGTCAGGTTTGCAGGATAACTGAAGTACATCACAGGTGATGATATTTGCTGCTCAGTGATTGCAGTATTCTAGTCTGCATCTCCCCAAGGTAATACTTTAAATCTGGCCTGTTGGTGGGTCCAAAGGACCGGAGATGAGAACCACTGGTTTAGAGGAATATTTTAACTTCAGCGTCTAAAGGCAGAAAGAAAAAACCCTTCTGCTTTGCAAACAAAAAAGAAATTCTAAACACTCCTGAATGTCTGTGCAAAAATGCTCTATATGAGCGTTTTTTTCTGCCGAAAGAACTGGTGTTTTTTCAAGCCCAGTTTACATGGACCCTTGTGCTACTAACATAGGCGTGCGCAGGGGGTGTGCCAGGTGTGCCTGTGCACACCCTAATCACTGTGTGGTGCCGATTCCTCCTACTGCCTGGGCTTTCCCCCATGTTGCTCCCCACCACAGTGCTGCTGGCTTCCCTCCTCTCCCCCTGGCTGCTGTGGGGGGGGGATGTTTCAGGATAGAGAGTGGGGAAGGGGCTAATCAATATGTAATTTACTGACCCCTTCCTTTTCTAAATGAACACACTCACTCACTGTGAGGCAGCGAGGAGGTTGTTCAACAAGAAGATGTGTTTTTGGATAACCAGATTTTCAGAATAACAAAAGTGAAATAGGACCATGCACTAGCATTGGTTTGATGCATGTGCTCCATGTTTGGAGTGTATCTTGTATTATAATGGACACCGATTTTCTAATTCTAATGGCCTGTTTGATAGCCCGTTCACTACAAAAGTGTTTTTACCACACATTACCACAACTCATGTTAATGCGTGGGTGTATGTGCCGTGCAGTGCACTGTCATTCATTTCCAAGTGCATCTCAAGGTATATATACAAAAATGCACCAGCACTATAGTGCAACATAGCGTGCACATAGGTGTGTGTAACCTATTGCATTAGGGCAGGGGCATAACGATAGGGGTTACAGGGGTTGCAATTGCAACCGGGCCCCATGGTCCAGGGGGTGGCATTTAGAGGACCCAATCTCCTCCATTTTCCTCTATCCAGTTTACTTGTCTTCTACTGTTCCCAGGGTCCCTGTGTGCTTCAAGGGTCCCCCCCCACAAAGCTGCTGTCTTCCCCCCTCCTCTCTCCTGCCAGCTGCTGTAGAAGTTGTGTCATGATGGAGATATGGGAACGGGTTGGTAAATTTGTCATTTACTGGCTCCTTCCTTTTCTGAATGAACAGAGCCAGTGATTGGTACCAATTGGTTCATTCATAACTGAAGCATAGTAAACTGTTTTTACTATACTTCCATTTTTGAATGAATGGGAGGCTCAGTGCACAGCTATTCCTGTCAATTCATTCTGTGCAGCTGAGGCTACACAGATTGAGATTGAGAGCTGAGGTTTGTTTAGACCCCTGACATCTCATCAAAGGCCCCCAACAGAGCTCCTAAAAAATTGTAAAAGAGATAAAATGAAATGGTAAAAAAAAAAACTT
>BLSH010447839.1:12844-33195 GCA_018402905.1 Glandirana rugosa | reverse complement strand
AAGTAAAAATACACTTGGGCACTCGGGCTCATAAAGGTTCGCCATCACTGGCCTATATAAACCTCCTTGAGTCTCAGGGCTTTTTTCAGGTTTTGGACAGGGGGTAGATTGTTTTACAAGCGCAACATAGCGAGTCTTAACATTGTTTTTTGGGGATAGATAGGAATTTCTTCTAATACCATATTTTACATTATTAACTTTTTTTTTTGTTTAAATGAGCAAAAAATGGTGAAAACAAAGAACAAAAAGAGATTTTCTGGTGATTTCAATCACATAAAAATGAAAAAGACAAGGCATAGTGTTTTTTTCTGAAATTTTTTTCATTTGTCTGGAATCAAACAATACCAACATTATTGCCTGCCTTTTTTCCAAGTTATGGGGAGGTAGCGCCCCCATAGTTATAGGCACTTTTGTAGTGAGGTTTTTTTTTTTTGCTAGGAGAGGCAAAATTTAGTCAGGCCTGACAGTGAGTGCAGGCCTGAATGTTTTGATCTGGGTGGGGGAGTGGCCCAGGGAGAGCTGGAGATTGCAGGAAGGAACACCCCTTGGATACTCCTCCCCTTTGTTTCTAGAAGACTCTGGAAAAGGGGGATAGATGAGAATGTGTCACTTTCTGAGGTATGTTAAGGAGCCCTGACCAATCCCCATCCTGGATTGGCAGGGGGCAGGCCTCCTTAAATACTTTAATCTGCCCAGCTGGGGGAGTAGAGTGTCGGGTGGAAGAGAGGAGAATGTAGCAGAGGTGCTGTGGAGGCCTCACCCGGGAGGGAGCCCCCAGTCTGGGGGGGTGACCTTGAGGTCTGGAGGCTCAAGGTCACCAAGGGGGCAGGAGAACAGCAGAGAGGCTACATTAAAGGCTCTTTAGCCACTTAACGTGAATCACCGTATATAAACGGCGGCTGCTTTAAGTGGAGGTATCGGGATATAACCTGCAGCTGCAGGCTATATCCCAGTACCGTTTTTTAGAGCGGGCGGTCTGCTATCCAGTGATAATGGCCGATCCGGCTCAGGAGCCCTCGTCATTATCCCAGGAGACGGGAGGGGACAACCTTCCACCGCTCTTCTCCGGCCACCGGGAGACCGGAGCTACGATCTGGCGCGTCCGCTAGCGAGAAGGAGATCTAAAGGAAGCCAGAATCGGCTCCGATCGGGTCTCCTTCATCAAATTCCGGAAGCGACGTCACAACGTCACTTCTGGTTTGCTCGGCAGCCAACGGCGCTGGTTTTTAAAAAATAACAGTATTCAGAATCGCCATTTTTGGCGATCTGGATACTGTGCAGTGTAAAGGAGGGATAGGGGGTCTTCTAGACCCCCCCCCCATCCTTCCATAAAGAGTACCTGTCATCGCCTATTACTATCACAAGGGATGTTTACATTCCTTGTGATAGCAATAAAAGTGATCAGAATTTTTTTTTAAAGGAACAGTGCTAAAAAATAAATAAATAAATAAAATAAATGTAAACAATTTTTAAAGCTCTACCGACGTAAGTCGTGCCCACATATAGCTAGTCCGGTTGAAAAAAGACACAAGTCCATCTAGTTCAACCAAAAAAAAAAACTGAAAAATTATATATAGCCATACAATCCCATATACAATCCTTCACCCACAGTTGATCCAGAGGAAGGCATAAAAACCCAGCAAAGCATGATCCAATTTGATATAGCGGGGAAAAAATTCCTTCCTGATCCCCCGAGAGGCAATCAGATTCACCCTGGATCAACTTACCTAAAAATGTTAGTACCCAGTTATATTATTTACATTAAGGAAAGAATCCAGGCCTTTTTTAAAGCAATCTACTGTGCTGGCCAAAACCACCTCTGGAGGGAGTCTATTCCACATTTTCACAGCTCTAACTGTGAAGAAACCTTTCCGTATTTGGAGATGATATCTTTTTTTCCTCTAGACGTAAAGAGTGCCCCCTTGTCCTTTGTGATGACCTTAAAGTAAATAACTCCACACCAAGTTCACTATATGGACCACTTACAGTATGTATTTGTACATGTTGATCATATTCCCCCCTTAATCTCCTCTTCTCAAGAGAGAATAAATTCAGTTCCTCTAATCTTTCCTCATAGCTGAGCTCCTCCATGCCTCTTATTAGTTTGGTTGCCCTTCTCTGCACTTTCTCCAGTTCCCAGATATCCTTTTTGAGAACTGGTGCCCAAAACTGAACTGCATATTCCAGATGAGGCCTTACTAATGATTTGTACAGGGGCAAAATGATGTCTGTCTCTGGAGTTCATAGCTCTCTTAATACAAGAAAGGATTTTGCTTGCTTTGGAAACCACAGCTTGGCATTGCATGCCATTATTAAGCTTATGATCTACCAAAACCCCTAGATCCTTCTCCTCTTTGGATTCCCCCAGTTGTACTCCCCCTAGTATGTACGATGCATGCATATTCTTAGCCGCCAAATGCATAACTTTACATTTATCAATATTAAACCTCATTTGCCACATAGTTGCCCAATTAGACAGTGCATTGAGGTCGGCTTGTAAGTTGGAGACATCCTGTAAGGAAGTTATTCCACTGCATAGCTTGGTGTCATCTGCAAACACTGAAATTGTACTTTTAATCTCAGACCCGATATCATTTATAAATATATTGAAAAGGAAGGGTCCCAACACTGAACCTTGGGGTACACCACTGATAACCTTAGACCATTCAGAATAAGAATCATTAACCACTACTCTCTGAATTCGGTCTTTTAGCCAGTTTTCTATCTATTTACAAACTGATCTTTCCAAGCCTGTAGACTTTACCTTACACATTAGCCGTGTGTGGGGAACGGTGTCAAACGCTTTAGCAAAATCCAAGTATACCACGTCCACAGCCACCCCTCTGTCCAAGCTTTTACTTACCTCCTCATAAAAAGAAATCAGGTTTGTTTGACAACTTCTGTCTTTCTTGAATCCATGCTGTCTGTTGCGTAAAACATTTTTTTCCAACAAGAACTCATCTATGTGGTCTTTATTAAACTCTCCAGTATCTTCCCAACTATAGAAGTTAAACTAACAGGTCTATAGTTACTCGGTAAAGACTTTGATCCCTTTTTAAATATGGGCACCACATTGGCCCTATGACAATCCAGTGGCACTATTCCAGTCATTAAGGAGTCCCTAAAAATTAGATACAATGGCTTTGAAATTACAGAGCTCAATTCCTTTAGGATCCGTGGATGAATGCCGTCTGGTCCAGGTCCTTCATCTACCTTTATTTTGTCTAAATACTTCTGGACCATTTCACTTTTGAGCCATTGTGGATCATTTGTGTCACTACCACCCCATCGTAGCTCCCCCATGCTCCTTTGTATACACAGAGCTGAAAAATGTATTTAGTAAGTTTGCCTTCTCTTTGTCCCCAGTCACACACTCTAGATTATTTTGTAAAGGGCCTACATGCTCAGACCTGACCTTTTTACTATTGATATATTTGAAGAATTTTTGGGGGTTTGTCTTACTATCTTTTGCAATTTGACAGTTTGTCATTCGTTGTGAATTTTTGCGTCCTTGATTTCCTTTTTACATATTCTGTTATATTCTTTGTAAAATTTAAAAGATGATAGTGTTCCCTCATTTTTATATTTTTTAAATGCTCTTCTCTTGTCATTTATAACTTGTTTAACTTTGGCCGTGAGCCACATAGGTTTTATTTTTAGCCTTTTAAATTTATTGTCCATGGGAATATACTTTACAGTGAGTTTGCATACAGTTTTTTTGAAAAATTCCCATTTCTGTTCTGTGTTCATCAATGCCAATATTCCCTCCCAGTCTAAGTCCTGGAGAGCAGCCCACATCCTTGTAAAATTTGCTCTCTTAAAATTAAGTGTTTTTATCTTTCCCATATGTGTTTGTTGTTTGCAGCTTACATTAAATGAAATCATGTTATGGTCACTGTTACCCTGATGTTCTTTTATATGAATATTGGTAATAAGCTCTGCATGGTTTGAGATTACCAGGTCCAGCAAAGCGTCATTCCTAGTTGGGGCCTCAATAAACCGGACCATTAAATTGTCCTGTAATAGGTTTAAAAATGTTTTCCCTTTTAACTGTCCCAGCAGTGCCATTACTACAGTTAATTTCCGGGTAGTTAAAATCCCCCATTATTATCACTGTCCCAGCCCTTGCAGCTCTTTCCATCTGTGCTAGGAGCAGAGTCTCCACCTCCTCTTTAACACTGGGAGGTCTATAACAAACTCCAATGATAACCTTTGTAATGTGCACACCCATATACAGATCTACCCATAATGCTTCAGGCTCATCACCCTCTCCATCAACTAGGTGCTCATTCACACTCACTTTGAGATCACTTCTCACATAGAGACAGACACCCCCACCCTTCCGTTTTACCCTGTCTTTCCGAAAGAGAGCATAGCCAGGAATATTAATAGCCCAGTCATGTGAAGAATGAAGATACAGCTATACCAATCAAATCATAGTTCTCCTTATGCACCAGAGCTTACAACTCACCTATTTTGCTTGGCAGACTCCTGGCATTGGTGAACAAACACTTTAACCCCTTCCTTACCGGGCACTTAAACCCCCCTCCTGCCCAGACCAATTTTTGGCTTTCTGCGCTGTCGCATTTTGAATGACAATTGCGCGGTCGTGCGACGTTGTACCCAAATAAAATTTGCGTCCTTTTTTTCCCCACAAATAGAGCTTTCTTTTGGTGGTATTTGATCCCCTCTGCGTCATTTCTGATCGCCGCTATAAACAAAAAATGAGCGACAATTTTGCAAAAAAGAACAATATTTTTTACTTTTTGCTAAAGTACAAATCCATTAAAAAAAATATTCATCAGTTTTGGCCGATATATATTCTTCTACATATTTTTGGTTAAAAAAAAAAATCGCAATCGGCGTATATTGATTGGTTTGCGCAAAAGTTATCGCGTCTACAAACTGGGAATTGATTTCTGGCGTTTACTAGTAATGCGATTTTTATTGGGACTGCGATATTGGGGCGGACATGTCGGACATTTTTTACACATTTTTGGGACCAATGACATTTATACAGCGATCAGAAATTTAAATGTCCACTAATTACTGTATAAATGTCATTGGCAGTGAAGGGGTTAACCTGCAGGGGGCAGTGAAGGGGTTAAATATGTTCCCTGGCTGTGTTCTAACTGTGGGGGGGGCAGGGCTGGCCGGGACATAACAGATCTAACTGATCCCAGTGACAGGGATCAGTAGATCTGCTTGTCCCCTGTCACAGAACGGGGAACCGCCGTGTTTACAACGGCGGTTCCCCGTTCTGATGCTCCTAAAGGTGATCGGCGGGTCTTGGACGGACATCGAGTCCGCCCGACCCACGGGCACGCTCGCGCAGCGTGCAGCGCGCGCGCGCCACCGCTGCCGCCAGGGGGCGCGCAGGAGCGTGCGCAGTGGAGGACATCCATGGACGTCCTCCCGGCATTTCAGATCCGCGCTGGAGCCGTACTTTGGCAATAGCGCGGATCTGAAGTGGTTAATTCACTGTCACATTTTGCACATGTATGTTCCATATTTTTAATTTGTTGGGGAAATTGCATATTTCATATTCCTCATTAAGGTTGGCTTCACAAATATCTATTATAGCCTCTAATATCGTGGTTGCCTTGCATGACTCAACCTAATGGCATTTGAACTGCCTTATATGGACAAGTTAGCCCCCTCTCCTCAGGAATGTAAAGGTCATATTGTTGCTTACCAGGGTGTTGGCTGGGGGGTGGGCTTTTCCCTTATACAAGTTCTATATTACCACAGCAAAAACCTATATGAGTCAGTCTCACCCAGAACGGCCATGAGGCCAGTGTCTGGTCCTGGTCACCTGTGCCGTGAAAGGGACCCATGGCGGGAAACAAGCACCTTTAGTTAAGTATTCTTGATATTTTCTTTATCTTTATCTGTATCTGTCATTACTTGTAATAAATGTTATATTTTTAAGTATTTGCGTGATCTCTCTTTGCACATATCGAACACAACCCCAAAAACGTGACAAGAGATAATTGTAGTACAAACAGTACCATTTCCAATGGTTGATTGTAACATGGGAACCTTCATATCATCTTCCATAGCCCTCCCCCCATCTTCCCCCATTCCACCCACCAATAAGGGCTGACCCCTGTCTGACCTGTCTACCCCATTATAATCTAATGCACCCTCCCCCCTCAATTCTAGATTAAATACTCCTCCAGCCTTCCCATAAACCTCTCCCCCAGCACAACAGACCCCCTTTCATTTAGGTGCAAACCATCTTTAGCATATAGGTTGCACCCCAATGAAAAGTCAGCCCAGTGCTCTAAAAACCCAAAGCCCTCCTCCTTACACCAGGTCTTTAGCCATGCATTCAGGGCTCTAATCTCCCCCTGCCCTTCCTGTGTTGCGCATGGCACAGGCAATATTTCAGAGAATATTGCCTTGGAGGTCCTTCCCTTCAACTTGCAACCTAATTCTTTGAATTGTTTCTTAAGGAGCCTCCACTTTCCATATATTCTGTCATTGGTTCCAACGCGGACCAAGACAGCTAGGTCATGCCCAGCCCCTCCCAGTAATTTATCAACCCGGTCCACCACATGCCAAACCCTGGCACCAGGGAGACAGCAAAACATTTGGTTCAGGCGATCCTGGCGAAAAATTATTCTATCAGTCCTTATAATTATAGAGTCCCCAATTACCACCAACTGTCTAGGCCTACCTGCACTACCCCTACCACCCCTACTAGATGGGCTGCTCTCCCGGCTGTTAGGTGGAACAGTGACATCTAGGGCTGCCACCTCTGAGTTTGCCACCCCCACATCTTCACTCAACTTGGCAAATCTGTTAGGGTGCTCAAACCCAGGGCTGGCCTTCCTTTTCTGTGAGCTCCTACCACTCCCTCTAACTGTATTAACCCATCTACCTACCTTATAATCCTGACTTACCCCTCCACCCTCCCCATTAACCCTACTAGCCACTTGCTCTGTGAGCAGAGGACCCCTTTCAAGGTTGACAGCTCTGCCCGGTGTTGCAATTTGCTCCTCCAGATCTCTAATGTGAGCTTCCAGAAGGGCAACCTGCTCATATCTGTCACAGTGGTATCCATCCTGGAGCTGTTGCTCCATAGTTGCATACATGCGACACATTGTGCACTGTACAAAGTCTTCAATCTTGCTAGCACACATTTTCCCAGGTACAACAACACTAATAACAGGAAATTTCAGATGTTACTTACAGATTCAGAAGACTCCTGTTATAATCTCCTGTTTTAAACTCTGTTTTTTAACTCACCACTTAGTCAGAGGTCCAGCAAGCAAAGAGGTAGCAAGCTCAAGAATTATCAAGTTCAGAAATGAGTTAAACAGAGAGTTTTATAGGAATTGGATCACCTGTGACCAATTAACCACTCTACTTACTTAGTAGTCTGAAGGAAGGAAGGGGAAAAAAAGCTGTTTAAAAAGTGACAGAAAAAGTGTTAAAAAGCTGCAATGAAAAAGCCCCAAAAAAAACTAAAAAAAAAACTGCAAACACCAGCAGTCAAAATCAAAACTGTTTCACTCAAATTGTCTTACACTTTAGCTATCAACCAGCAGATCTGACAAAAAAAACGGTGTTCAAACC
Source organism: Glandirana rugosa (assembly GCA_018402905.1). NCBI lineage: Eukaryota > Metazoa > Chordata > Amphibia > Anura > Ranidae > Glandirana > Glandirana rugosa. The sequence goes on along the minus strand of BLSH010447839.1, from coordinate 25,611 downwards.
ACACATGTGAGGTATCACCGTGATCGCCAGAGTGTGAGCAATAATTCTAGCAAAAAACCTCCTCTGCACCTCTAACCTGGTTAACCGTCGCCTATGGAGATTTTTAAGTACCGGAGTTTGTCACCATTCCGCAAGTGTGCGCAATTTTCAACCGTGACATGTATGGTATATATTTACTCGGCGTAACATCCTCTTTCACAATATACCAAAAAATTGGGCTAACTTTACTGTAGTCATATTTTTTAACTCAAAAAAAGTGAAATTTTTCCAAAAAATTTGAAAGACCACTGCGCAAATACTGTGTGACAACAAGTATTGCAATGATCGCCATTTTATTCTCTAGGGTGTTTGAAAAATATATATATAATGTTTGGGGGTTCTAAGTAATTTTCTAGGGAAAAAAAACAGTTTTTAACTTGTAACCAACAAATGTAAAAAATGGCTCAGTTGGGTAAGTGGTTAAAGGATCCACCAGTGTCGGTGAGTGGCAGCCCTTGGGAGTTGGATGAGAAGGCTGGAGCAGGCTGGGAGAAGACAGTGGACAGTCTGTAGAGGTCGGAGAAGCCAGTCAGGGGAAGGAGTGTCACTGGACAGTAGACAATGAGGTAGGCCAGTGGGGCCTGTAAGACGGATGGGCTAGGAGTAGTAGTTCATCCATTGACCAGCTAGCACCAACGTACTTAGCTACACAATTGAGAGCTTGTGGCTTCACAACTGGAAGCCCGTGGCCCTTACCCACAATGAGTGGTTCGGAGGCTCTGCTAGCAGTAGAGCAGGCTTCCCCATGTGCTAGCTGTGGTGGAAGAGGAAGTGTCATTGAGATCTGATAAATTGCCTTTCAGGCCTGGAACAGCAAGTGTGTGTGCAGGAGTGAGGAAGGAGAAGGGTAACGGTCAGTAAGTGTATGTGCTGGAGGAAAAAGGAGTGTATATACGGATGGTGTATATAGAAGGTCCCGTAATTTGATCCTTGAGCATCCCACATTGATCGCTATCCCCTAAATAAAACAACACAACAAAGTACCGGCCTGTTCAGTGACTCTGGTTATGTGGAAAATCATGTGATTGAGGGCAGCGGGCAGGTGGACCACAACTACCAGCCACCCCCGAGGGGGAACATGGCTACAGGGAAAATAGTATATTATATTTTATTGATGAAGTTTTTTCCCCACACTGACATGACAACATAGGCCCTATTTTTCAAAATATCTTGAAAGACTCCAAATATTGAACCATTTTGGACAGCAAACAGTCTGAAGTGTGAGATTGTGAATGTTTTTTGAACATTTGTAATTAATTTTTGCATATTGGGGTTACTTGATTTATTTAAAGTAAAGCAAAAAAAAAAAAAATTTTTGCTTTTAATTGTTTTTTATTCAGTTTATTATATATACAGTATATATATATATATATATATATATATAAAAGTCAGTAATGATGCTTTAAAATACTTTCGACTACTACGTCTCTACATAAACAGTTCAGTTTTTGGCAAGGGATAGAACTTCGATTTTGAACCCCAATTTTACAGAATGCAATTGGCATTAAAATTAGACAAAATTTTCTACAAAAACATAAATTCAGTGACGGGTTTCACAAACACAGTGATTGAAAGTATAACTAACCTGTGCGCTATCACACTATCCCTGAGGAAATCACATGATCAGTGACGCAACATATCGGGCGGAGTCGGTCACTTCTGGTCACAGCCGAGACTAGAAGTCCAGTAAAGAGATTGCCTTGGATGATTTTTAATGCACTTTTCTGCTCGGGTTTGAGTGTAAATTATTTGTGTTTCTCTTTTATTAATAAATTATTTTAAGTCAGTATTTCATTATAGAGAGTTTTCTGTCATATATTACTGCTGTTGACTGACAAAAATTGAGGGAAGTCTGCAATAAAAAAAAGCAAGGGTATCCTGGAGGGTGTCAAGAACCATGAATCAGACAAAGACAGAATTGCAGTAAAATCACACTTTTTAATAAAAAGGTAAAATGTTATAAACAGAGTAAACATGGTCAAAACATAGCCAGGGTTCGGTAACCGGAACGGATAGTCAGGGCAAGCCAGTGAAACAGGAGTCCAGAGATCAGCGAGGTCAAACAAACGGAATGCAAGGTCAGGAACCAGGAGGAGAGTCAGCCAAGCAGAGTCTTGAATCCAGAAACCAGAGAGGAACGTCAAACAGGCAAAGTCTTTCACAGGAACACACAGCAGAGATTTCTCCAGAGATGTTGACCAGGCGAAGGCATCTGAGATCTGATCCAGGCAATTTATATAGCTAGGAGAGCTGGCTAACGAGCAGGATATGGACATCAGGTGAGACAGGAAGTGGAAGTGGGGAAGTGGAGGTGACCTGTTTTACAACCTGTTTACGACCTGTTTTACAACATAAAGCGCAACTTGACCTGCATGAAAGTATAAGTCTATAATTAAGGTGTACAGTTATTCTACACAGTGGTGGAGCACAAATTGCATGGTGTTGGATACACAGTGGCACTATTTCTTCACACACAAAGAAAATATTTGGATATAGGAGAATATAGGAAATGCTGGATAGTGGGCTATCACACTGAAAAGCATTGGTGGACCCTTTAATTTGTTTCTTACACTGTTGGAGCATTGGGATTTTGGTTTCAATTCCTTCACAGTATTGTTTATGTATGTTACACATTTATATGTCTCATTATTATTTGAATATTGAACGATAGAAGGTTTAATATATTTACAATAGAAGACACCTATTTGTTGATGCAGATCAATAATCTATAAGGGGATTTTTAGAGTGCTGAAGAAAATTTTACAGCACTGAAATTGTGGTATTAATTCTGTCACTTTATGGTATGATTTTATTTTTAGAAGTAAGTGCCATGCTGATTTATGATATAGATTAAACAAGCATGGTATTGTAAAACCTGCACCCAACAATATGTTCAGCTACCTCTCACATACACAAGGATGCAATATAAATATGCCTTAGTCACTTGGTGTGAACATGGCAGGGCCCAGAAGGGCAACGTATTGCATCTAATGTGGCTCAGAAATGGCAGGCCCCTTTTTGGCAATGTTTCAGTATCAAAATTTAGGTTTTGTAGTCTACTCTAAAGTTGTATAAAGTTATATGTTTTTTTCAGGTCTAATAGGGCTTTAATTTGGTAGCAAATCTGGATACATATAGTTTTGTTTCCTTAGTATTTATTGAGAATAAATAGTAAAATAATAAAAAAAAAATTAGCTTTTTTCTGTAATTTTTCCACATAACCTTTACGCAATTTGCGTACCCTCATACATTTGCCCACAGTATAATAAACAAAGCCTGCTAATTAAAATTATATCACATTATTGTGACTTTTATGTAAAGTAGTGGAATAGTAAAGCTCAAAGTAAATGTATGCGTTCTACTGTAGAAGAGCTTTGTTCTCTTTCGATGCTACATTGCAATGTGCTCAGGAAAAAAAACGTTTGTGTAAATGGTCAGAGTAACATTAAGATAACATTAAGATCAGTTGATGAGGGCACAAATTAGCATGACCACGACATTTTTCACAGATAGGCGATCACTAAAGATTTGAATGACCTTGAGTTCACTTACGTGAGCATTTGATGCCTGTACAGCGAATACGAATATCATCCAGATCTCCTGACATCACTGCTGTAACTTCATTCAGCAGAGGATTATGAATCCATAAGAGAAAAGGGGAAGGAAAGAGAGGCGCCAAGCAGGCATGATGTAGCACAGTTTATTAACCAGTTCCATACCGGGCCATTGTAAAATACGGCCGGCAGGAACACCCTGTAACTCGGAGTGGACGTCCCCCCAGTCTCGTCACTCCTGCGCGCCCCCGGGGGTGCACAGCATGGCGATGGGTGATGAGGCATGTCTCTTGGGAGACAGTCCATCCCAGATCAGGGTAAAGAGCAATGAAATTGGCTCTTTACCACGTGACCGGCTGTGTCCTATCACAGCTGGTCACATGTGTTGTGCTCAGCATGGCGATCTGGGATGAGATGTGTGTCTCGGACACAGCCCCTCCCCAATCAGGGTAAAGAGCCAATGAAATTGGCTCTTTACCACATGACCGGCTGTGTCCAATCACAGCCAGTCACAAATGTCAACAAATGGCTGCAGTGCCATTTCCGGGTTCTCCTCCTCAGTGTGAGAGGAGATCTGAAAAAAAGTACAGTGATGTGCCAGATCTCCCCCCAAATAAAGAGGACCTGTCATCAGCCCATCAGAGGACCTGTCACCAGCCCATCAGAGTACCTGTCACCAACTCATCAGAGTACCCGAGTGCCTGTCACTAACCTATCTGAGTACCTGAATACCTGTCACCAGCCCATCAGAGTACCCGAGTACCTGTCACCAGCTCATCAGAGTACCTGAGTACCTGTCACCAGCTCATCAAAGTACCCAAGTACCTGTCAACAGCCCATCAGAGTACCCGAGTAACTGTCACCAGCTCATCAGAGTACCTGAGTACCTGTCACCAGCTCATCAAAGTACCCAAGTACCTGACAACAGCCCATCAGAGTACCCGAGTAACTGTCACCAGCTCATCAGAGTACCCGAGTACCTGTCATCAGAGTACTTGAGTATCTGTCACCAGCCCATCTGAGTACCCGAGTACCTGTCCCCAGCCCATCAGAGTACCCAGGTACCGGTCTCCAGCTCATCAGATTACCAGAGTACCTATCTCCAGCCCATCAGAGTACCCGAGTACCTATCTGCAGCTCATCAGAATACCTGAGTACCTATGTGCAGCCCATGCCTCATAAAATATACATTGGGGTGTTTGCCTTCCAAAATGGGGTAATTTTGTGGGTAAATCCATTGCCCTGGTTGCTCCAGGGCCTTCAAAATTGTGATAGGTCATCAGGAAATTAGATGTGTAATTTATGCTCCTAGAACGCCTGATGGTGCTCCCTGCATGTCGGGCCTCTGTATGTGGCCAGGCTTTGTAAAAGTCTCACACATGTGGTATCGCCATACTCAGGAGAAGCAGAATGTAGTTGAGGGGGGGGGGGGGTAATTTTTGCAATATACATGCTATGTGTTAGAAAAGTCTTATAAATTGACAACTTTGTGTAAAGAAAAAATACATTTTCATGTATTTTCTTTCCACATTTTCCTAAGACTTTTGAAAAAAATGACATGTTTAAAAGACTCAATATATCTCATAAAATATATGTTGTGGTGTTTACTTTCCAAAATGGGGTCATTTTGTGAGTAATTCCATTGTCCTGGTGTTTCAGGGCATTCAAAAGTGTGATAGGTCATCAGGAATTTAGAGACCCCATACACACTATTAGATTTTCTGCAGATTTTTGTCTTCAGATTTACCAAAACCATATAGTATGAGATCAAAACTTTTAATTTGCACTCAGACAGGCCCTTGCACTACATGTTTTTTGTAAATCTGAAGACAAATATCTGCAGAAAAAATCTAATAGTGTGTATGGGGTCTTATGCTCCTAGAACGCCTGACAGTTGGGCCTTTCTATGGGCCTCTCTATGTGACCAGGCTGTGAAAAAGTCTCACACATGTGGTATCATCATACTCAGGTGGAGTAGCAGAATGTATTTTGGGGTGTAACTGGAAGTTTGCACATACTGTGTGTGAGAAATAACGTGTTATGACAATTTTGTGTATGTAAAAAAAAATAATAATAATTTCTTCATTTTCCCAAGAGTTGTGGGAAAAAATTACAACTTCAAAAAACTCCCCAGCCTCTTACTAACCACCTGCCTATTTTCCAAAAAGGAGTCATTTGGGGGGTATTTGTACTGTACTGACATTTCAGGGCCTCAAGAAATGAGATACACTATCAGTACATCAGGTGTGATCAATATTTAATGATTTGCACCTAAAGTGTAGACTCTATAACTTCTATGCAGGCTTAATAATATCCGCTAATTTACTATTTTTACCAAAGATAGGTAGCAGTATAAATTTTGGCCCAAATTTATGAACAAAAATTACTTATTTGTAACACTGTATAATGGAAACTAAAAAAAAAACACAGTGCTGATTAAATACCACCAAAATAAAGCTCTATTTGTGTGAAAAAATGATAAAAATGTTGTTTGGGTGGGGGTGACAGACGAAGGCCAGTGCTGGTTGCGTTTCGGGACAGTCCAATGGAAGCTGTGGGAAGATGTATTGTCTGACAATTCTGGGTGAGCCTATCGAGCGAGGGATCCGACTAGGGACAGCCGATGCCAGAGAGACCAGGGACCGTTTCAGAGGCAAGCCACACCTCTTTCATCAGCCTGCTGATTAAGGGGACGTGGCTTGCCTCTTAAACACGTCCCTATTGGTAACCATGATTGTCAGGCTGACAGCTCATTCACATGGGCTGGAGGAAGTTTCAATACTTAGGGTATTGGCACAAGGTTAGCGCTGTTAAAGTGTCTTTCATTATGAATCCGTACCCCGTGTGAGAGCTGTGTCTACCCGCGTGGCAATGCACAGGTGTTCAGTTAGGCACTACCATTGCTGTCATTTACAAAAAAAGAAGAGAGACTACTTTTTCTTTTGGGACTCTTTAGGCAATCAATTGAAACTGTTTAACCATTTAAGAACTGGAAGAATGTACCCACCTCCTGACCAGGCCATTTTTTGCAATAATACATACCCCCCCCCCCCCCCCAAAAAAAAATGTAAAAAACACATTTCTTCCTCAGTTTGGATGTATTCTGCTACATATTTTTGGCAAAAAAAATGCAACAAGCGTATATTGATTGGTTTGCGCAAAAGTTATAGCGTCTACAAAATAGGGAATACATTTATAGCATTTTTATTATTAATATTTTTTTTTCTAGTAATGGCGGCGATCTGAGTTTTTAGTGGGACTACGACATTGTGGCGACAGATCGGACACTTTTGCCACTTTAGGGACCAAAAAAAGCTAAGAATAGCCACTGATTACTGTATAAATGTCATTGGCAGGGAAGGGGTTAATACTAGGGGGCGATCAAGGGGTTAAGTGTTCCCTAGGGAGGTGATTCTAACTGTGGGGGGAGTGGACTGACTGGGGGTACAGAGAGAACGCCATTCCTGATCATTAGGAACAGGCAGATCTCTCTCCACTTCCCTGCCAGATTGGGGTTCTGTTTGTTTACATTGACAGGTCCTCTTCTTGCTCTCTGTGGAGCGATTGTGGGTGGCCAGCGGACATCTGCTCCGTGGGCGTGCAGCCGCCGTGGGCGCGCCCGCTAACCACGTTCCCACGACCGACGTACAATGACGGTGGCTGGTCGACAAGTGGTTAAAAAGATACATACAAACCTTTACTGATACAAACAATAAAATACATTTTAAAAGGAGAATTGAATTACTGCTGTTATTATGTGTACAAATATATGTGACAGCATTGACCTCCTGTCAACACCACACACCCCATATCTAGTTTATCATAGAGCTTGTTAATACAGAAGCACCCAACGCGTTTCAAAGTGGTATTCTTTCTCTTTCTCAGTGGTGTACAAAGTGTAAAACAAGTATCATCTATTATAAAAATAAATGAATAAATAAATATCCAAAGATGTTACAGAAATGTATTGTATTTTAGCAGTATGTACTAACTCACACTGCTTGATGTAACCACCACTTAAAAACATAAAGACATTTTGCCACTGCTTGTTCAGCCTTAGAGGGACCCACCAGACAAAGAATGGGTCGCCCATGGGATACTGAGGTCACCTAAATGCACAATAAATAAGGGCTTATAGATAGCTCAAATAAGATGAGCCAAAATATGAGGGGCGTGAGACATAATTAAACAAATCTTACATAGTTGGAAAATGTCAAGGAACTTGTATATCTCTTAAATCTCAATATTCTGAATCTAAAAAGGACCACAATATAGTAAATTGGAAATCTACAAGTGTAAGATGCACATTTAGGATCGTAAGGCACCATTCACACTTGTGCGACTCCAAAGTTGTGCAATTTCTATTGCAATTTTACATTACGACTGTGATGCAACTTTGGATGGGTGCAACTTTGGCTTTGACTGTTGCACAACTGTTGCATTGATAGCATTACAGTGTTACCAAACCTGCAACAGTAAAATCAGTGTGTATATGCAGTAAAGCATGTGTGTTATACTCACTGTGGACCCTAAGGAGTTAATCCTGTCTTCTCTGATCCTCCCCTTCTTTTACTGTCCCCAATCCACCTGCTGCTAGCGCAGAGCCATAGGACTCTGCACATGCTCCTTTTGGTGTGTATTGCTAGAGAGATTTTTTTTTGTTTTTGGGAGGGTGCATGTGAACAGCACAGGGCCAATCAGCACTGTCCAAACAGAGGGTCAGGGGTCATGCAGACTCGTAGGACAAGCAGAGGAGAATTAAACTCTTCCTACAAGCTTTAACCAGAAACTGATAGAAGTCACAAGACTGCTATATACTGCTGATGAGAAAAGATCTTTAGCAGTCTATATTTAGTAAAATAATTGCATTTCCGTATTCTGTGTACTGTGGGAGACCAGATACAGTGAATGCAGGGTTCTGGGCTTAGTAACACTTTATGATGTAACTTTCATAAAAGTCACATCAAAGTAGAGTAGGAACCTTTTGAAAGTCGCTGTGACTTTAAGTTGCAGAGATTTGAATGGCTTCCATTGAAATACATGGGCTGTGACTTGTCATTAAACTTTATGTATCCAAAGTCCATATTCCCATCGCACACGTTTCTGGAATAAGCTCTTAGAGTACTAGGTGCTGTAGTGACCACCAGCTGGATACTGGAACCTATACAATTTGTAGATATTTGCCAGCACACCAAGGATCATCAATTTTGTCCAGATAAAAAATATTATTAGTAACTACTGGCATTTACTTACCATGGACCCGATGGTTGGTAGATATGATTCAGAAATGCCAACAATCACATCTAGGCGGGCAAAATCAATTAAAAACAGAGTTGTTCAGAGTGAATTCATATGCAAAAATAGCTGAGACCCCTGCAAAAATGTAGGGACATTTATATGTAGGGGATGCAATTATTGTAGATACATGAATATAGAGAAACATATAATTTTACCAAATGGAGAGCGTTTTCAGCTGCGCCATTATGCTAATTGTAAAACTATCAGGGTTGTATGTCTGTTAACACACCACATTTTCTGCCAGTGAGAAGCTCAGCTCCAGGCTGGTTGGACAACAGTTGTAGGATCTCCCTGTGACCACTGACCTTGTCTGCGGGTCTCTGATACAAAGATAGACATCATATTATCATCCTTAGGGGCCCCCGCAACTGGACTTTGTGCAACATTCATCTGATGGTATCTCTGTTATTAACTATACATACTGGGGTTTGTGTGCAGTTCCACCAAGACTACTATCGGGCCCTTTGCTAATAGTACATGTTTGTACATTGGGTGTTTGTGCTATTCATATTCTTTTCTTATATAAAGCTTATATTATTTCCATACTGGTGTCTTTATACTTATGATTAATGTTATACGTGGGTTGCAGTAGTTCCTCTGCTCGCAATTACTTTGATTACATTGCTGGTTAATTTCACACAAAGAGAATCCCATCTGCTCACAGAGGCCTTTTCCTGGGTGCAGGCGTTTCCAACTTTATTATCAAATCCACTCTTCCACTTTGTGAAGGTTCTGGTGCTCTTATTTATCTATAAGTTCATTAGAAGGGACAACAGGTAAAACTAATAAAACAACTGAGCTATCGGATAACATGTAACAGCAAGCAATAGGCATAAATAACATCTAAACAAGCAACAATCTGATACCAGTATATAAAAAACAGATACCGTGTTTCCCCAAAAATAAGATCAGGTCTTATATTAATTTTGGCTACAAAAAACACACTAGGGCTTATTTTCAGGGGATGTCTTATTTAAGGTTTGTACAAAAAAGTTCCTCCCCCTGACAGCTCAGGAGTCAGCATTGTGAAATTCTGTAATCCCAAAAATAAGCCCTAGTTAAAGACCTTGTAAAATCGTGTAATTCGTTCTGTAAAAGGATGATCTAATGTGCAGTGTGTCTCCTTGTGTAACTTTATTGTGGAAAATACCTTATTTTTAGTGCCGCTGGGCCCTCACGTGACCCGCCGAAGCTCTTATTCCCCGCTTCAAATACTGCAGAGGGAGAGGTCAAGATCGCCGCTGATGTCAGCCCCGCTCCGAGCACCTCGGAGGGAGGGGCTGATGACATCAGAGCACTGCAGGGGGAGAGACTGCTGACATCAGAGCACTGCAGAGGGAGGGGCTGCTGACATCAGAGCACTGCAGAGGGAGGGCTGCTGACATCAGAGCACTGCAGGGGGAGGAGCTGCTGACATCAGAGCACTGCAGAGGGAGGGGCTGCTGACATCAGAGCACTGCAGAGGGAGGGGCTGCTGACATCAGGGCACTGCAGAGGGAGGGGCTGCTGACATCAGAGCATTGCAGAGGGAGGGGCTGACATCAGCCAGGGGGAGAAGAGAAGAGCTCCGGCGGGTCACGTGAGCACCCAGCGGCGCTGTAAATAAGGTATTTTTCACAATAAAATTACACAAGGAGGCACACTGCACATTATATAATCGTTTTACAGAACAAATTACATGATTTTAAAAGGACTTTAACTAAGGATTATTTTCAGGGTAGGGCTTTTATTGCAGCTATCCCAGAAACTCACGCTGGGTCTTATTTTCGGGGTAGGTCTTATTTTCAAGGAATCACAGTAGTACAAGTGTAATTTATATACAAGCCAAATCAATTAGGAGTTCAAAATATTCACAAATGAGAAAGGCTAAGTACAAAACTTTACACAAAACACCATGCTATACAGTTATTTTTTAACTTCTTATAAAGCCAAAAAATCTTGTACCAACAAAAATATTTAATATTCATCCAAAGCACATTAGAAGAGCTGATTTCCCGTATAGTGCTATTAATCCAGACGGCAGACAAGCCAAATTACAAGTTATTAATAAAAACAGTGATTATATGTCTGAGTTTACAAATGCTCACTGTAAAGGTTCTGCAGGCTTGCGTTACATGTCAGAAAGGGAATATTTTTCAGGTTTTCAAGGCAGCCAAAATGTAAACCATTTAAATGATGAATTAAACCTCTTTATATACAAGTGAGTGAATATTACAAAATTTGCTTTGCGTGTTTTTTTAAAGAGTGTTAAATTTAATATTTAATAATATTTAAAAGGTGTTAAATTTATTAGTATTTATATTTATGTTAGATTTTCTAAAAACAAAATTTTTCATTTTTTTTAGTCATGTAAATATGAAATATTGCATATGAATATATTATATTTACTATTTTAAGTCAGAAACTGGCATTCTAGGCTCCTTTTCACGTGTTTACTATGTTAGCATCAACTGCTCTGCTAAAAAAAGCTCATTATTTACAGTTCTTAATAGTGCTCAGATTTTCATATAGAGAGAGATGGTATTAATAGACAAGTTCATTGTTTGTGAACTTGCATTTTATTAAATGCCCCCACCACCTTTAATGCAGCCTGCCATGCCATTCATGCAATCTTCACTATGCTGCCCTGCCTGACACCGCACAGCCTTTCTTCTGAAAACGTGCCTGCAAAACATCTGATATAGTGATATAGTTTTACTGTATAGCAATGAATAGGGCTGTGGAATGCACGTGCCCTATGAAGAAGGGTAGTTTTTGCAAGAAAAGCTGTGCAGCGCTGGGCATTGCCACACAATCAGGCTTGCTGGAATAGGGAAAAAAGTAAGTATTTAACAAAGCAACATGCACAAGTGGAATATAGTAGAGTTGAAACATTTCTTAAAGAATATGATCTTGTTTTTTTAAAGTTGATCTCCAGGATCTCCCCTGTACCCTACCTATATTTTTCACTGTAAAATAATATACAGTGGTACCGCAGATTGGGAGTAACGCGGTTCACGAGCATTTCGCAATACGACCAGTTTTTTTTTTTAAATCCCGACTCGGTTTGCAGGTGCTGTCTTGCAAAACAAGCTGGATTAAGCCTCTGTGTATGCAATACCGCATGTGGACAGAGGTGTGGGGCGCTGGTGAGCCTCGGAGATGCTCGGAAGCATTTGGAAATACTCGGAAATGTTTCAGAGAGTCTCCAAGCTTTAGCAGCGCCACCACACCTCTGGCCACATACGGTATTGCATACACCAGCGCCCCTGGACCTCTGGTCACATATGGTATTTCATACGCCAGCGCCCCTGGACCTCTGGTCACGAATAGAGTTGAGCGAACACCTGGAAGTTCGGGTTCTGCTGGTCCGTCCGAACTTCGGGACAAAGTCCGGGTCCGGGTCCGGACGGAACCCGAACGATCGCACGGACAACGAACCCCATTGAAATCAATGGGGACCCGAACTTTTAGGCACAAAAATGGCTGTAGGAAAGTCCTGGAAAGCCCCAGAGGGCTGCAAAAGGAAGTAAAATGGGGGTAAGGGTAGGGCAAGCGCCCTACAAAAAAATGGGGACAGGGAAATAACTTTAAATATTTTTAAAAAAATAAAAACATAAAAAATGCAAAAATGGAGATGAATGTGGATCATCTTCAAACTGTGTCTGAAAAGTATTAATTAACGGTAGAAGCCATATAACTGTTCTAAAATCATCTTCAAACTAGGGCAAGTGCCCTACAAATAAATGGGGATAGGGAAAATAAATTAAAATCAAATAAAAAAATGGGAAGGGGGATGGATGTGGAGTAGGAGCCTAGAGGTTGACTAGGCCGTGACCGTGGCAGTGTAGGTGGAAGTGGCGGTGGTAGTGGAGTAGGAGGAGGTAGCCAACATGT
>BLSH010447837.1:4756-18669 GCA_018402905.1 Glandirana rugosa | reverse complement strand
CACACGCCTACACGTACTGACTGATGGGTCTGCCCCATTCAACTTCTGGGTCTCCAAATTGGCCACATGGCCTGAGCTTGCCCTTTATGCCTTGGAGGTGCTGGCCTGCCCTGCAGCCAGTGTATTGTCTGAACGTGTGTTTAGCACGGCAGGAGGCGTTATCACAGACAAGCGCAGCCGTTTGTCCACAGCCAATGTGGACAAGCTAACCTTTATTAAAATGAATCAGGCATGGATCCCACAAGACTTGTCTGTACCTTGTGCAGAATAAACATTTAGACCGGACTCACACAGCCATTCGTATACTTGTTTTTTTGAATAGGCCTCAATATTTTGGGGGCTACCCCAATTATAAACAAACAAAAAAAGAAATACAGTGTTGGCTACCTCCTCCTCCTCGACCACCGCCACTTCCACCTACACTGCCATGGTCACGGCCTAATCAACCTCTAGGCTCCTACTCCACATCCACCCCCCTTCCAATTTTTTTTATTTGATTTTAATTTATTTTCCCTATCCCCATTTTTTTATAGGGCACTTGCCCTACTCTACCCCCATTTTACTTCCTTTTGCAGCCCTCTAGCACTTGCCAGGACTTTGTTACAGCCATTTTTGTGCCTAAAAGTTCGGGTCCCCATTGACTTCAATGGGGTTCGGTGTCCGGGATAACGTTCGGGCAACGTTCGGTGCCGAACCCGGACTTTTTTCCAAAGTTCATTCAGACCCTCCGAACCCGAACATCTAGGTGTTCGCTCAACTCTAATCAAGAGTACCTCTTATAGGGTTAAGGTGTGCACCACTGACACCCAAAGCCCAATTTTTCATCAGGGATAGGAAGCTCAAGCTGATTGGGTGAAACATGTAGGACATGGCACCTCCTTACTGACGCTGCTCACCATGCCCACACATGTGCAGAATGCCTGGGAGATCAGTGGCATCCATCTTGGTCAAGGGCACGTTGTAATACAGCTCCACAGAGACCGACTCTTACATACAGTCCCGCCCTACTATTCCTGACTGGACATACAGAGTCTGTTGCAGCCCGGATCCTCCTCCAACTAGCCACCCATGTGGAAAGTTGACTGTCAATCCTTGGGGTGTGATCCCTGACAAGCTGCCTACCAGAGGTTTGGGTGAGAGGACTGAACTGTCTTGTGTGTATATTGCCCTGTACTTTAGTAACTGTGTAGCAATCATCTATCACATGGAGCAGGCACTTCTTGCTTCAGACTGACCTGTGTTGTGATGTACACTTGACTCATCAATGCAAGCCCTTGTCTGATTGACTCCTGACTACAAGGGGCTCCTGGGATCAGTGCAATACCATGATGGTCTGAATGTGCTAATGCTGATATAATTAAGTTTTGCTACGTATGCAATTACACAGTTTGTTCAAGAACTCTCCATAGTGGCGTTAGAATTCAATCACAGAACTATTGTGTTGGAGTGACTGCTTTTGTGCTATTAAACTGACCCTGGTCTTTTGTACTTTACTAGACTTGCTGTCTTGAACTGTATGAAATCTTTCTTACGGATCCATCACTCCATTTATGGCATGGAGATATCTCCAAAGTTATACTGTGACTATAGTATGCATGGGATGTGAGGCGTGATGCAGCTGCTGTACACTAGACAACGTTGTCTTCTTTTTTAATTATAGCTGAGGTGTTGGTGGTGGGCTTATTATCCAGCTTTGAGTTTTTGTGACTAAGATTACATTTTTCTGCAATGTGCAATAAACTTTAAACTTTTATCCACTATTCCCTGTTTAACCTGCATGGTCCTTTATGTAACCACTTTTTGAGGGGTCTCTGTACTCCCAAATTCTTTTCTTTTGTGATATGTTTTCTGGGTTACAGGACCGCACCGCTACTAGTTGAGGCAGCAAAACATTGGGAGCACTGCACCATCTTCCACAGATGGATGCGGTGTTTATACCCCAGTGAGAACGTGACCTCTGCTTTTTTGACTTGAGTTAAGTAGTCTGATGGCAGCCACATACAAATAAAATACCAGTTTTTGACTACATGCATATCCTTCCAATGATGAGTGTCCAAATAGATTTGAGTCTCTATAAAGTTTAGACCTAGGACCACTCTGATGTCCCCAAACTGAATGGGTGTTTGGGCTTACCTAATCTTGTAAAATATTACCACGTGGCCCAATTGAAACCCTCCTTTGGGTGAGCTTAGAATCATCTAATTGTGACCTCTTATTGATTGATACTGTTTTATGGCTACAATCACTGTGTATATCTAACCTAGTCACAATATTCCCTTGCACTGGAGGATAGGATTTAGCGCCTCTCGGGTCTTCTTTCTTCCCATGCATTTATACTGCCCTTTCTTATGAATCCATCCTATGAATTTGGCCTTTGTCACTCCTACTTCATTCCAAGCCTGGGTTGACTGAAACCTCACTAGCCTGCATCAACTGACAACCTCCACCACCCTCAAAACTTTTTCGGCATTGGAAGAACAACATGGCCTACCCAGCTCAGAGGTATGTTGATACTTGCAAGTTAAATACTTTTACACCACATACAGTATATCTGTCCTGGGGCTATCCTAGATCAAACGTTGTCATATAAATACATGTGCAGTCATGGCACACATGTTGTAAGACTATATGTACAGTTGATTATTAAGCCTACTCCCCCCCCCCCCAAATATACAAAACAATTGGCAACAGACCTCAGAGTCACTATTGATGTTGATGGTTGGAACAAGATTTGGATGGCTGCAAAATCATCCTCACAAAATATTGCAGCACTAGAATCAAATTATAAGGTAATTGTCACTATCCTGGCGGTGGAGTCTAGTTTGTGCGGGGAACAACCTCTCTTACGGCCCTGGTTCCAGAACCCCTGATAGAGCAGACAGGGAGCGCTGGAGCACAGGGAAGCATGAGTGCTGGATTCAGACACAGGGGATGGTAAGATGTCTTCCAGAAGTCCGTGCAAGACTGAGAGTAGTGGTTCAGGCCGGGTGGACAATGTTCAGGCAAAGCGGTGCAGAGGGATCAGGCGGATGGATGGTCAGGCTCAGGCAGGGTCATCAGCAGGCAGGTAGCGAGGTACAGAGGGATCAGACAGAAGAGTGGTCGTGGACAAGCAGAGGTCAGTTCAGGCAGAAAGCACGGATGGTCAGGTCAAGCCGGGGTCACGGGAACAGGAAGTGCACAGGACACAGGTCACTCCGGAACACGGATTTGCTGTAGAACAGATAGCACCTGCTACAGGGAGCAGGATGCTTAAATAGGCTGTTTGGCGCCATTGGCACGCCAGGGTGCATGGACAGTCCGGAACGGCCATTTTCCTGACAGTAATGCTTTTTGGTACTCGGTTCCTGCCATAATCTCCATATATGTTTTAACATACAGAGCAACAGGCTTGTGGAGGATTAAACACTCATCTACACATATGGTGGACCTGCCCAATTGCTAATAGATTCTGGCTAGAAGTGTTTCAGATATTTTCTACACTCTTTTCGAACACTATCAGCCCTTATCCATTGATAGCCCTGTTAAATACCCACCCCTCCAGACCTTACGTTAGCTGAATTTAAACTAATATTACAAGTTATCATAGCCTCTAAACAGACAATTGCAAAGGCCTGGAAGTCTTATATAAAAATTATTATAGAAACCAAGAATAGGATTACCCAGGCCATGATACATAAAAAATAAAATCTTTCCTAACAGATAAGATTGTGAAATACACAAAAGTGTGGCCACCATGGGTGGACCACTTTCTTCCCCAAAACTTTGACTCCTCCTTACTGGCTTCACTGCTACCCAGTCCAGACTTACTTCATTCTCAGAGGTTGTACATATATGTGACCTCTCCACCAACTACCCCCATCCCATCTCCTTATTATTCCTGTCCCTCTACTTCTCTCATACCCTTGACCTTGTATTCTCCCATCTCTGCACTCCTGGCAACCTACACGACCAACACCTCCTTTCCTACCTCTGATCACAACCTCATCAGTTTCACAATATCCCTGTCTCCAACGACCTATCCCTCCAAACAGCAAATGATTACTTGTAGAAACCTTCGCCACTTTACCCCTTCTCTTCTCTATTCTGCTACTGACCACCACTATGACAAAATCTCTCCCCTGTCCTGTCCTGACCTGGCCACCCCTGTTTACAACAGTTCACTCTCATCCTCACTGGAAGCATTTACTCCTCTAACTACACGCAGGATCAGGCCCCAACCAGTACAACCCTGGCAAACCGAAAACACCAGAAATCTCAAGAGACATTGCCGTGCTCTGGAACGGCTGTGGCGTAAAACCAAATCCCTGCAGGACTTCACCCTATATAAATATGCCCTCCTAAAATACAATTCCTGCCTGCATGCTGCCACACACACCTACTTTGTCTCTCTTATTAATACCTTGTCATCCAGTCCATGTCGGCTCTTCTCTACCTTTTACTCTCTGCTTTGCCCCCCCCCCCCTTCTACCCACTAACTCACTCACTGCCCAAGAGATTGCCAATCCCGTCAAAGACAAGATTAATGCAATACGTGAGGACATCTCCACTGTATAGACATCTTCCCCACTTGACATGCCTTATCTAACAGCACAGTGAACACTCTTTTGACCCTGCTACTACTGAAGAGGTTATAAAACTTTTCTAAGATGCCCACCTAACCTTAATTGTCCCCTGAATCCTGTTCGCTCGCAACTACTATGGTCACCTTCCCCTCCTCTCTAAAGCATGTACAGATCACTTCCATACTTAATAAACACTCATTGGACCCCACCAAACTGAACAACTTAAGACCCATTTTATTGCTCCCATTCTCCTCTAAACTTCTGGAATGCTTAGTCTATAATCGCCTGAGCTCCTACCTCATTGAAAACAACCTTCTTGACCCCTTACAGTCTGGCTTTCTCTCACAGCACTCCACAGAAACTACCCTACTAAAACTCACTAACGATTTACTAACTGCTAAAAGCAATGGGCACTACTCCATACCCCTACTACTTGACCTCTTTGTGGCCTTCGATACTGTTGATCACCTGCTCCTTCACAATAAACGTTGTTCCCTTGGCCTCCAAGATTCTGCTCTATCCTGGTTCTCCTCCTACCTATCACAGCGCCCCTTCAGTGTTCCCTACAACTCTCTCTCTTACTCTCCACTTCTTCTTTCTGTAAGGGTCCCCCAAGGCTTTGTTCTTGGACTCCTTCTCTTCTCTATCTACAACTCCTCCCTTGGTCATGTGATAACCTCCCTTGGCTTCCAATACCATCTCTATGCTGATAACACCCCAATTTATCTCTCTACTCCTCACCTCACTCCTTCAGTCTGTCACATTACTAACTTACTAACAGCCATATCAGCTTGCATGTCGCACCACTTTCCTAAATCTCTCTAAAACCAAGCTGATAATATTCCCCCCTGCCCCCCCTCCATGACTTTTCCATCAAGGTCAATAATGCAACCATCAATCCCTCCCTTCACGCCAGAGTAGTAGGTGTAATCCTAGACTCTGACCTGTCCTTTTAGCCCCAAATCCAATCATTGTCAAAAGCTTGTAGACCTCACCTCTGTAAGATCTCTAAAATTCACCCCTTTTTAACTAATGAAACCACCAAGCTACTTATTCACTCTCTCTCACCTTGACTATTGCAACTCCCTTCTCATAGGCCTACCTCTCCATAGGTGATCCCCTCTTCAATCTATCATGAATGCTGCTGGCAGACTCATCTACCTTACCAACCGCTCAGTGTCTGACACCCCTCTCCGCCAATCCCTACACTGGCTTCCGATCGCCCAGCGAATCAAATTTAAAATACTAACAACATACAAAGCCATTCACAACTCTGCCCCAAGCTACATCACCAATCTTGTCTCCAAATAATACCCAAACCATCCTCTACGTTCCTCTCAAGACCTCCTGCTCTCAAGCTCCCTTGTCTCCTCCTCCCATACTCGTCTCCAAAATGTCTCCAGAGCCTCTCACATCCTCTGGAACTCTCTGCCTCAATCTGTCTCCTAGTCTGGCTGCCTTTAGGCAATCCCTGGAAATGTATTTCTCTTCAGGGAAGCCTATCACTCCTCCAACTAATCACCTAACACTTCCATCAGCTCATCCCCCCACAGTTACAAACTTTTGTACCCCTTGCCCCACCCTGTTAGATTGTAAGCTCTTTTTAGCCAGGCCCTCTTGTATTTTATTGCATTGTAACTATACTGTCTTCCTTTTATATTGTAAAGCGCTGTGTAACCTGTTGGTGCTGTATAAATCCCGTATTATAATAATATTAATACTGTTTTACTGTGCTCCTGAAATCCTAATTTTCTGATTTTGTATAAAACAACCGTATATATTGCTTGGGATCCTGTGTAACTTAGACAGCAATTAAGGTTTTATATGACTAATGCTCAGAATATCCACCCAGACGTCATCTGTGACGAAACATCATTGTCCATATTCCCATCGCACACGTTCCTGGAACTCGATCAAAAGTGAATTGGGTGCTGCAGCGTCAACCAGCTGGTCACTGGTATCAGTATATCATGTTAATATTCGCCGGCACACCAAGGATCCTTGATTTTGTCCAAACGGTTTTTATTAAGGGTGATCACATCATAGCGTGGTGCAACGTTTCGGAGCCGCGCAGGACCCCTTCGTCAGGGATGTGATAAATGCAAGCTGCTGTGCATACTATTATATACAAGACATCCACCAATCAGAGTAAGAAAAAAGATAGCTCCTCTCCCCTAGAGACCTTTAATGACGTCATGAATCCCGCCAGAAAACAAAAAATAAAAGAATGAAAACAAAAACATATGTTTACATGTCCACATTAACCTGCAACAGAATACGACACAGTAAATGTTATAATTATAAAGACAATGGCAGCGCTGGAGCCTGTAGTGCCTTAATAAACCTATATACCTTTATTGATCCAGTGATCTTTCCGTCGGCCGATCCTATCCGATAGGCGAGCACAGTATCGTGGGTTAATAATCACTATGAGTTACTGCTTGTAATGTGCCTGCTCCATCAGCCAATCAGCTTCGAGGTGGGCCGGGCTTACTTTGTGTGTCCAGCTGCTGTGACGCTGCCTAGCAGGGTGTGTCATACCACCGCTGCCAGGTCAGCCATTCAGCTTACAGGACAGCTGCGCATGTGCAGTAGAGAACCCAGGATTAGACGTGGCAGGGGCTGCTGCCATTGAAACTCATGGCATCAGTGCGCATGTCCCACTGCCGTAACGCTGCCTAACGGGGTGTTTCCTATCACCGTTGCCAGGTCAGCCATTCGGCTTACAGGACGGTTGCACGTGCGCAGAAGAGAACCCAGGATCCGACGTTTGTACACAACCGATCACTGTTTTATCCTGCATGCACTGTTTACTTGTGGATATTGTAAGTAGCCAACCGGCGCCTTTTTAAGAATTTTAAATAAAAGTGGCAATATTACACTATGTGGATCCTTTTTCCTCTTTATATATGATCTCTGTCAATTGGAGTCTGGATGATATTGGCTGAGAGCTTTTAGAAACGCTTCAGGTCGGGAGGGACTGACCCATCTTTGCAACATATGCCCACAGAGGCTATCTGCTTGCCTTTTTAACTATCCTAGAAATAGGTAGTCATTGGGCTCTGGTAAGAGTCTTCACAACTAGAGTGTGGGGTGTCACTGATGCTATCATCTTCCTTTCAACTTCACCTGGTGAAAGAGTCTGTCTCCTCTGACCTGTTTTTTGGATAAGAACATTGTACTATAAAGAGATTTGTCCCAGAGATTTCTTTCACAGTGTGGAATCTACCTTAGAGACTTCATTATATTTGAACTATTTTGGATGTGATAAACACATTGTATTACATTTTTGCACTATACTTTTTCATCATTTTGAATTATTGTGGATGCGATAAACACATAGTATTATATGTTCGCACTTTATAATTCAAGGACACTATATAATATTTAAAGCTGCGCAACTTACATTGTAAGTATTTCAGAATATCCAATGTTTGTCAGATAGGTCAGATAGGGTTCAGCCCCTGTTGGTGGGTGCAATGGGGAAAGATGGGGGGAGGTCTATGGAAGATGATATGAAGGTTCCTCTGTTACAATCAACCATTGGAAATGGTACTGTTTGTACTAAAATAAAAAATATGCAACATACATGTGCAAAATGTGACAATGAATTAAAGTGTTTGCTCGCCATTGCCAGAAGTCTGCCAAGCAAAATAGGTGAGTTGGAAGCTCTGGAGCACAAGGAGAACTATGATTTAATTGGTATTGTTGAATCTTGGTTTCATTCTTCACGTGGCTGGGCTATTAATATTCCTGGCTATGCTCTCTTTCGGAGAGACAGGGTAAAATGGAAGGGTGGTGGCGTCTGTCCCTATGTGAGAAGTGATCTCAAAGCGAGTGTGAATGAGGACCTAGTTGAAGGAGAGTGTGATGAGTCTGAAGCATTATGGTAGATCTGTATATGGGTGTGCACACTACAAAGGCTATCATTGGAGTTTGTTATAGACCTTCCAGTGTTAAAGAAGAGGTGAAGACTCAGCTCCTTGCACAGTTGGAAAGGGCTGCAAGGGCTGGGACAGTGATAATAATGGGGGATTTTAACTACCCGGAAATTAACTGGAGTAATGGCACTGCTGGAACAGTTAAAGGGCAAAAATGTATAAACTATTACAGGACAATTTTATGGTCCATTTTATTGAGGCCCCAACTAGGAATGATGCTTTGCTGGACCTGGTAATCTCAAACCATGCAGAGCTTATTACCAATATTTATATAAAAGAATATTTGGGTAGCAGTGACCATAACATGATTTAATTTAATGTAAGCTGCAAGCAACAAACACATACGGGAAAAATAAAAACACTTAACTTTAAAAGAGCAAATTTTACAAGGATTAGGGCTGCTCTCCAGGACTTAGACTGGGAGGGAAAATTGGTATCGATGAACAGAACAGAAATGGGAATTTTTCAAAAAGACTGTATGCAAACTCACTGCAAAGTATATCCACATGGGCAATACGTTTAAAAGGCTAAAAATAAAACCTATGTGGCTCACGGCCAAAGTTAAAAAAGTTATAAATGATAGGAAAAGACCATTTAAAAAATATAAAAATTAAGGAACACTATCATCTTTTAAATGTCACAAAGAATATAACAGAATATGCAAAAAGGAAATCAAAGACGCAAAAATTCAAAATGAACGACAGATTGCAAAAGATAGGACAAACCCCCAAAAATTCTTCAAGTATATTAATGGTAAAAAGGTCAGGTAGGAGCATGTAGGCCCTTTACAAAATAATCTAGAGTGGGTGACTGGGGACAAAGAGAAGGCAGACTTATTAAATACTTTCTTCAGCTATGCGTATACAAACGAGCATGGGGGAGCTCATGTTCATAATGAGGGTGCTAGTGACACAGCCCAAAATGATCCACAATGGCTCAAAATTGAAATGGTCCAGAAGTATTTAGACAGAATAAAGGTGGATAAAGCCCCTGGACCAGATGGCATCCACCCACGGATCCTAAAAAAAATTGAGCTCGGTCATTTCAAAGCCATTGTATCAAATTTTTAGGGACTCCTTAATGACTGGAATAGTACCACTGGATTGGCGTAGGGTCAATGTTGTGCCCATATTTAAAAAGGGATCAAAGTCTTTACCAAGTAACTATAGACCTGTTTGTTTAACTTCTATAGTTGGGAAGATACTGGATAGTTTAATAAAAGACCACATAGATGAATTCTTGTTGGAAAAAAAATGTTTTAAGCATCAGACAGCATGGATTCATGAAAGACAGAAGTTGTCAAACAAACCTGATTTCTTTTATACGAGGAGGTAAGTAAAACTTTGGACAGAGGGGTGGCTGTGGACGTGGTATACTTGGATTTTGCTAAAGCGTTTGACACAGTTCCCCACAAATGGCTAATGTCTACAGGCTTGGAAAGATCAGTTTGTAAATGGATAGAAAACTGGCTAAAAGACCGAATTCAGAGAGTAGTGGTTAATGATTCTTACTCTGAATGGTCTAGAGTTGTCAGTGGTGTACCCCAAGGTTCAGCATTGGGGCCCTTACTTTTCAATATATTTATAAATTATATAGTGCCTGGGATCAAAAGTACCATTTCAGTGTTTGCAGATGACACCAGGCTATGCAATAGAATAACGTCCTTACAGGATGTCTCCAACATACAAGCCAACCTCAATGCACTGTTTAATTGGGCGACTATGTGGCAAATGAGGTTTAATGTAGATAAATGTAAAGTTATGCACTTGGGGGCTAAGAATATCCATGCATCGTACATATTAGGGGGAGTACAACTGGGGGAATCCATGGTGGAGAAGGATCTGGGGGGTTTGGTAGATCATAAGCTTAATAATGGCATGCAATGCCAAGCTGCTGTTTCCAAAGCGAGCAAAATCCTTTCTTGTATTAAGAGAGGTATGGACTCCAGAGATAGAGACATAATTTTGCCCCAGTACAAATCATTAGTGAGACCTCATCTGGAATATGCAGTTCAGTTTTGGGCACCAGTTCTCAAAAAGGATATCAGGGAACTGGAGAAAGTGCAGAGAAGGGCAACCAAACTAATAAGAGGCATGGAGGAGCTCAGCTATGAGGAAAGATTAGAGGAACTGAATTTATTCTCTCTTGAGAAGAGGAGATTAAGGGGGATATGATCAACATGTACAAATACATAAGGGTTCCATATAGTAAACTTAGTGTTGAGTTATTCACTTTAAGGTCATCACAAAGAACAAGGGGGCACGCTTTACGTCTAGAGGAAAAAAGATTTAATCTCCAAATACGGAAAGGTTTCTTCACAGTAAGAGCTGTGAAAATGTGGAATAGACTCCCTCCAGAGGTGGTTCTGGCCAGCACAGTAGATTGCACCCTGTACTATACATTTGTTTATTTCAGCACCTGTTATTGTTTACTCGGTGGTATAATGATCCCACTGACCTATTCATAGCTTCACTTTCCCTCACCTTGGTTTTGCACTGCTAAACAGTTTTCCTCTATTCACTTTCCCATGGCATCTTTCCATCCACTCTATTCATCTTTCTCCTTTTTGACATTGGTTTTCCTCTACCTTCTTTGATCTACCACTCTCCATCCTTGGTGGTCAGCATGGACACTCTCTCCGGCCACTCTAACTTTTATTACCTACTATACCTACTTCTATGCACGTATGTATGTGCCACGTGTGTGTACATATGTATGTTTATACATATATACATATTTATCATATATATTATATTTTTTACATTTTTTAAAATAGACCGGCATTGATGTGTCCTTCTATGTCTCCCTCCATGGTATGGATCTCCCATTTTAGCATGGTTTCCACCCTGGCTGTTTCCCTTGGTTGGGACGGGATCATCCTTGCCTCATATCCCGGCTCAGACCCTGCTATGGCTCTCCCCTCTCTTCCTCTCAAGCTAGGCCAAATTTCTGAGCTGACATGTAAGTAGGAGAAACTCCCCCTATCCATGGTTGTACTTATTTTGTACTCCTTAATGAATCTGATTGACTCACCATCTCATTTATATTTACAGCCACTAAAATTTATAGCATTGCTCTCCTGACGAGTGGCTATAAGCTACAAAATGCATAGAGTTACATCAATGCGTATACCATCTGATTCTACACTAATTATCATGTATCTGCTCATTTATACTTTTTTACATCATTCTTATCATGTGTTTGTATATTCATGAATATTTTATTCTACTTATTTTGTGTCATGTCAGCTCTTTCCAGGGTCCTTGATGACCAGATCTCTGCAAATGATTATGTTGTCTATCATTATGTCAATCTGTATACAGTATGTGAATAAAATATTAACTTTTTATACGCTTGTACTTTTGTTCATGTGTCTCATCTAAAGTCCCAGGATTTTCCTTTGTTTATTGCTTTAAAAAAGGCCTGGATTCTTTCTAAATGTACACAACATAACTGGCTACTAACATTTATAGGTAAAGTTGATCCAGAGAATATGCAATTGCCTCTCGGGGATCAGAAAGGAATTTTTTCCTCCGCTATAGCAAATTGGATCATGCTTTGCTGGGGTTTCTTTGCCTTAAGCCTCGTACACACGGTTCGACGATCGTACGACCGAACGGACCAAATCGTATGTTGGCTGTTGTATCTCACATACTGACATGCACCACAGATCGTACGAACAAGCCGAACGTAGTGACGTGTTATGAACGTATAAAGAGAAAGTTCAGGTCCATGTAATTAGTGTCTGTCCGTTCCTGACTTCTGAGCATGCGTGTTTTGCACAATACAACTTGTTGGACCAACTTCTCTGTACACACGGTACAACGGTCGTAAGACTGCTTGTTGGTACTACCAAGTTTTCTAGTCTGCTCATACAACTTCTGTTGTACGACCGTCGTACGTCGGCTGTTCTAATTGCGCGTACTAACAATCGATTTCGCATACAACGGTCATTCGTACGACCTGTTGTATACGACCGTCGAACCGTGTGTACGAGGCATTACTCTGGATCAACTGTGGTTGAAGGATTGTGTATATGGGATTTAATGGTTATATATATATATATATATATATATATATATATATATTTTTTTTTTTTTTAATTGATTGAACTAGATGGACTTTTTTCAACCTGGCTAACTATGTAATTTTCATAGTGCTCAGGGCAATTTATATGATAACTGGTTCTTCTGAACCATCTGTTTACTACTTTTTGTAATGTTTTAATAGATTAAAGATTTTGATCAGAAAAATACCAGTTTTTGGATGAATTTTGTCTTCAATCTATTTTTTTTTAACCAGTTGCCGACCGCCCACTGTGGATTGAGGGCAGCAACACGGCTCTCCTGCACGAACCGCCATCACCTGGCGGCGGCCGCAGGAGCGAGTATTGTGGGCACGCTCGTGTGCTCACACGCTAGCGGGGAGCCAATCAGCAGGTTTGGCGAACTTGATGTCCGCCGGCCACCCACGATTGCTCTCCGGCAGTGACAGAACAGGGTTCCATGTATGTAAACAAGCGGATCCCTGTTCTGACAGGGGAGAGGAGAGTGATCGTATGTTCCCAGTACATGGGAGCAGCGATCACTCTCCTCCCCCAGTCAGTTCAGCCCCCATACAGTTAGTAACACATCCCAGGGAACACACTTAACCCTTTGATCGCCCCTAGTGTAATACAGTAATCAGTGGCTATTTAAAGCTCTGATCGCTGTATAAATGTCAGTGGTCCCAAAAAAGTGTCAAGAATGTCCAATATGTCTGCCGCAATATTGAAGTCCTGCTAAAAATTGCAGATTGCCCCATTACTAGTAAAAACGCCATAAATTCTCATTGTTTGTAAACGTGGCAACTTTTGCGCAAACCAATCAATAAACGCCGCTCGCAATTTTTTTTTTTTACCACAAATATGAGGAAGTATATATATATATATCGGGGCGTGGCCTGGACACGGAGGAAGATGGCTGCTTAACCTTCCAGCTCCGCTGCACCGTGCTCCCTTACAGGCTGAAAAATAAGCACCAGGGCTCCAGAGATGGGCAAAGAGCGTTAACATACATCCAGACATTATGACTGGCATACTACGCGACCCAGGAGCCTCGCCACACTAGAAACTCTACACGGACTCCGGGGAGACGCGAGACCCGACGCCGAGTGTGCGGCGCGACCAAGGAGACGCCGGACTCAAAGGCCGAAGGAGAGGGACCAAAAGCACGCCTTATAGAGGCGATACCTCCGTAGCCAGAGACGGCTCACACGAGACCCTCTAGCTCTCGCACTACCCCTTACAAGGGGAACACGAAACGGGTAGAGACCTCGGGACCACGAATAAAAAGTCGGACATTCCCTCGTGCCACGTCGCCTCGACCTTCCAATTCGTCGGTAGAAGGAGGCACAGGTCCGGTGCGGG
>BLSH010447815.1:30565-43429 GCA_018402905.1 Glandirana rugosa | reverse complement strand
CCCACACATTGATGTGCTCTGTGTCTGCAATTCCCATTTCACAAAGTTGGGAGGTTCGTCTCTACCTGGGATTCCTGAAGAATCCAATGAGTTTAATTCTTCTCTAATTGTTCTTTATTGATCTAATTGTTGATCGCCTATTCTGATTGATAAACCTAAATCTACAATATATCAAACTATTTCTGTGATGAGATGATTTGGTCAGATGTCTTTTTAGTCAAATCTGACAGTAAATTTTTTTCTTTATTCTATGATTTTGGTCAGGAGATTGTAACTCCCGGCTCATCGTCTTCTCACTTCATCTAAGATTTATTTTCCTGATCAGCAGCATGAAGATTGAATAGTGAAGCATTGGAAGGATTTTGGTGTCGCTCCATCATCCCCTCTGTGGCTCAGAGATCTCCATCCTCTAATCCTCCTCCTCTCAGGTCAGAGTCGAGCCATCAGACAGTTGGAAATCAGTGCTCTGTGTCAGGCCTCCTATTCACGCTGACTGGACTGACATCTCCTCACCACTGGGGGGCGCTGTGTAAAGCATTCATGTCCCCCACACATTGATGTGCTCTGTGTCAGGCCTCCTATTCACACTGACTGGACTGACATCTCCTCACCACTGGGGGGTGCTGTGTAAAGCATTCATGTCCCCCACACATTGATGTGCTCTGTGTCTGCAATTCCCATTTCACAAAGTTGTAAGGTTCGTCTCTAGCTGGGATTCCTGAAGAATCCAATGAGTTTAATTCTTCTCTAATTGTTCTTTATTGATCTAATTGTTGATTGCCTATTCTGATTGATAAACCTAAATCTACAATATATCAAACTATTTCTGTGATGAGATGATTTGGTCAGATGTCTTTTTAGTCAAATCTGACAGTAAATCTTTTTCTTTATTCTCTGATTTTGGTCAGGAGATTGTAACTCCCGGCTCATCGTCTTCTCACTTCATCTCAGATTTATTTTCCTGATCAGCAGCATGAAGATTGAATAGTGAAGCATTGGAAGGATTTTGGTGTCGCTCCATCATCCCCTCTGTGGCTCAAAGATCTCCATCCTCCAATCCTCCTCCTCTCAGGTCAGAGTCGAGCCATCAGACAGTTGGAAATCAGTGGTCAGCTATCAGACAAGTTTTATTGGTTAGATAATAGAAATAGCGCAATATATAACATAATGTAATATATAAAATAATGATTACACAGAGTTGTCACACACCCCCCTCTGTGATATCTTACAATACGGAATGATTTCACAGTGGAAATATAAAGATACAGAGCCCCAAATATCACCCCATTGGTACATAGGGAGATGTTTGCACTACTAAATGGAACAAAAATAAAGTCTCCCATTGGACCAATACGTTTACAATGCCGATGTGTCACACACCCCCCTCTATGATATCTTACAATACGGAATGATTTCACTGTGGAAATATAAAGATACAGAACCCCAAATATCACCCCATTGTTTATAAAAGCAACACTTATCAAAAGTTATAAATACTTAATACTTCTATAAATACTTATAAGTTATAAATCCCATTGGGGCGACATCTTTCCATTTCCACCCCTTCATAGAGAAGTCTGATGGTTTTATGGCCCCCTTATCAGGCAGAGGATTGGTCAGGGACGATGTGGCTGAACTTTATCTGTTGAATTTCTGTAGAATTGGCTGATTTAGCCCTGCAAGAAATTTCCAGTACCCTGCATTTTTCTTGCCTGTTTTTTATTTATTTTTTACATTTTTCAATACCAGTGTTCATTTTGACTGCAAATTTTAATTTCATTTTGACTAAAATGCCATTTAGTTTTAGGCTGGGTTCTCACCTATGTGTATTGGATGTGGCTTAAACTGCATCCAATTCGCAGGACACTTGAAAACACATTGTTTTCAATGTGTGCAGTTCATATATGTGCGGTGCATTCGCACTCCGCATTGCACAGAAAACGTGTGCGTTTTTTGTGCAATGTGGTGTGAATTCCCAGCCCGTTGAGTTCAATGGGAGCAAATCTAACATGGAGATGCACTCCGCACTGAACGGGGATATTTTCCCTGCTCGTGGCCCCTCCCTATCTCTCCCCCCGCAGCTGCTGCACCGTGGGGATGGACAGGAGCTGCCGAACGGCAGCTCCACCTCTTCCCGGCAGCAGACAGGCTGGAATTTGCACCGGACAGGTGTGAATCCAACCTTAGTCATCTGAATTGTTTTAGTTGTAGTCCAGTTTTAGTTGACTAAATAAAATAAGATTTTTATTGACTAAATCTATAGTAGATTTATTCAACTAAAATGTAAGACTGAGATGCCATACTTGTAGGGCTGCCACCCGTCCGGGTTTGGAGTCAGGTGCCCGGGTATAAGGCCGCCTGAAACCCAGACACCTGACTCAGTCAGGATCAGATGGCAATCTTTAGAGAACGGGTGCACTGATGTGAACTCGGTGTGGCCGGTTATTTGCTAACCGCAGGGCTGCCGTAATAGGTGAGTGCAGTGTGCTAGTGCACAGGGGATGCAGTCAGCGACCCCCTTTGGGTCAGAGTCGGTCTGGAGGGGGTCACAGACTGTGTGCCCCTTGCTTTATGCACACTGCACTCACCTGGTACGGCAGCCCTGTAGTTCCGCAATGACCGGCCGGGCACCCGACTCCAAACCTGGACTGTCCAGGTAAAAACCGGGATGGGTGGCAACCCTACAAGTATATAAACTATGTAAATATTTGCGCTAAAGCAACATAAAAGCAGCAACTAACCATGTGATAATATAACATGTAACCCAATGTGCAAAATATAGAGTTGCGCTAAACACTATAGTGAGAAATTGCGTGCAAACAAAAATATATATCTAAATTAGTTCCAAAAATCGAAGCTCTAAAGTGACGTGATGTCAAATATTCCTGGAGCTTCAATATAACATAAAGTTCCAGAAAAAATCATAACAATAACAAAAAATCATTATACAAAACAAACTATGATATAAATGCAAAACATCATCTCATAGTAGACCATGTGACAAATAAATGAATAATAAGGAAGGGTGTCCTTCATAGCAACACAGTCCCAAAATGTCCCGCAAGTCCCTTGTGGTAAAGGAGACAGAATCTTCAAGGTTCATTCAAAGTACACTCAGAAAAAACTTCTGCCACCAAGGCTTGCACACCGATGTGATGAAAGTAGATGGGTGCTCTTACCAAGAATCAGGGACTCACTATTCCTAGTGAGTCAAATAAGCAGGCAGAAATAACCTTCTGCTGGTATGGATAGTTCCTCTCCACTCCACCTCTTCTATCCGGCAGCTCACCGATGGTTCCTCCCAATTAAATGGAAATGACCAAACGAAGTCTCGGTATCCCCCAGAGTAAGAAAGAGAGGGACCAATAGTGTAATATCGTTGGGGAACGTTTATTTAAAAGATGAAAATATACTCACAAAAATTCAGTTAAAATCAACGTGATATGTAAAGCCGGCCTTTCAGTAACAAATCCTATCCATCGCCCGCACTTCCCGTGTGTAGAGGCGTGGTGACGTCAGTGTTTCTATGAAGGACACCCTTCCTTATTATTCATTTATTTGTCACATGGTCTACTATGAGATGATGTTTTGCATTTATATCATAGTTTGTTTTGTACAATGATTTTTTGTTATTTTTATGAATTTTTCTGGAACTTTATGTTATATTGAAGCTCCAGGAATTTTTGACATCGCGTCACTTTAGAGCAAGTATCCTCAAACTACGGCCCTCCAGCTGTTGTGGAACTACACATCCCATGAGGCATTGTAAAACTCTGACATTCACAGACATGACTAGGCATGGTGGGAATTGTAGTTCCTGAACAACTGGAGGGCCATAGTTTGAGGACCCCTGCTTTAGAGCTTCGATTTTTGGAACTAATTTAGATATAGATTTTTGTTTGCACACAATTTCTCACTATAGTGTTTAGCGCAACTCTATATTTTGCACAACCCTACAAGTATGTAATCTCGGTCTTACATTTTAGTTAAGGCCTCATACACACAGGCGTATATAAAAAAATAAACAAAACGTCGGGCCCGACGTCAAGGAAAAAAAGGCGACGTTTTTCGGCGTTATGTATTGACGTTTTTCGGCGTTAGTGAGCGTCGGCGTCAATAGGCGTTTTTTAAAACAAAATCATCCCTCTGCTATTTTTCAACCTAAAAACGTCGGCGTCAAAAAACGCCAGAAAACGCCGGTATAATAATAGGTGGCATATTGTGGCGTCGGCGTCAAAAAACGTCAAAATGTTACAGCCTCAGAACGCGATGGCCATGGGTTCTACTTTCTGCTCACTAACGCCGACGCCACCTACAGCTCAGAAACGCCGACGTTTTTATGGGGCCATTGACTAACATGGAGAGCTGCAAAAAACGCCAGAAAACGCCGGCGTCAAAAAACGTCCGTGTGTATGAGGCCTTAATCTCATGTTATTTAGTCCACTAAAACTAGACTACAACTAAAACAATTCAGATGACTAAAATATTTCTAAAACTAAATGGCATTTTAGTCAAAACTAAATCAAAATTTGTGGTCAAAATGAACACTGGTATTGAAAAATGTAAAAAATAAAATAAATAAATAAATAGGCAAGAAAAACACAGGGTACTGAAAATTTCTCATAGCAGTAAATCAGCCAATCCTACAGAAATTCCATACATTATACAATTTTCTTATTCAATTTCCTTTAGATTTACCTTCAACTATGTAGTACAAGGGCCGGCCTGACTGCATACAAAGTGTAAGGGTTTAGGTTTGACCTCCTATTATATGGTTTTGGTAAATCTAAGACCCCTTTCACACTTGTGCGAGTTGTCCTGCGATTTGGGACTGCAAAATCGCATGACAAGTCGTTCCCCATTATTTCCAATGAGTACCGTTCATATCTGTGCGACTTTCAAGTCGTGCCGACTTCAAAGTAGTCCCTGCGTTACTTTGGTCCAACTTTGATGCAACTTGAGGTCCATAGACTTCAATGTTAAACCCTCAGGCTTGGTTCACACTGCTGCGGTGCGAGTTTTCTGTGAATTTAATACGATTGTGATGCAAGTTTTTTCAGTTCTGACAAGTGTGATTTCTTCATGTGTTGGTGCGAATCTACTTCAAAGTCGCATGCAAATCACACGTGAATAATATAGATGCGATTTCTGTATGACTTTGTAATATGTTTTCATTGAGCCAAAGTTGCAACAAAGTCGTACTGATCCGAAATCTCGCCAAAATTGCGGCAAAAAATTGCGGTAAATTCGGGTTGCACAAGTGTGAAAGGGGCTTTAAGGAAAATTGTATAATGTATGGCCAGCCTAAGATCAGCCACATCATCCCTGAATAATCCTCTCCCTGATAAGGGGGCCATAAACCCATGAGACTTCTCTATGAAGGGGTGGAAATGGAAAGAAGTTCCTCTAATGGGAGTTTTTTTTTTTTTAAGTATTTATAACTTTTGACAATTGTTGCTTTTATAAACAATGGGGTGATATTTGGGGCTCTGTATCTTTATATTTCCACAGTAAAATCATTCCGTATTGTAACTTGTCTTATAGCCTAGACATCTGCCGAAAGAAAAAATTAATTTAATTTTGATTCGTTATTTACATAATTTAGTTTGGTTACATTTGTTTAATTAATTTTCAGAATTCGCTTTGTTTATTCGTTTTCGCATCGATTCGAATCTTGAAATTCAAATTTGGATCAGTTTAAAAATGTTTTGAATTAATTTCGAAACATTTTCGACTTCGACTAGTTTTTGAATTTCCAAACAGAATAAAATAGAATAGTAAATAAATGAATAGAATAGAATAGAAAGTCATAGAATAGAAAACAAATATAATAAAATAGAAAGAGTATAACTATCTTCTGAAATTTGAGTAGAATGGAAAAGAAAAGAATTAAAAAAGCAATAGAATAGAAAGAATATAACCATTTCCCAACATTTAAATATAATCAATTTGACTTTGAATAGAATAGAAAAGAAGAGAGTAAAATAGAATAGAAAATAACAGAATAGAATAGAATAACCTCTATTCTATAATCTTCCTATTCTATTCAAATTTGAATTGATTCTATTTGAATTTTGGGAAATGGTTATATTCTTTCTATTCTATTTTTTTTTTAATTACATTGTTTTTTATTTGTTTTTTTCTATTTTATTATTTTCTATTCAGTTACTTTCTTTTCTATTCTATCTTATTATTTTCTATTCAAATTCAAATTTATTCTATTTGAAATTCAAATTTCAGAAGATGATTATATTCTTCTTTTTATTCTATTATATTCTGTTGTTTTTTTTCTATACTATTCTGTTATTTTCTGTTCTATTTTAACCTATTCTTTACAATTCTATTCAAATTCAAATTGATTCGATTTGAATTTTGGGAAATGGTTATATTCTTTCTATTCTATTGCTTTTTAAATTCTATTCTTTTCTATTCTATTGAATATGTATTCAAATTCAAATGTATTCTATTTGAAATTCAAATTTCAGAAGATGGTTATATTCTGTCTGTTATTTTATTCTATTTTTTTCTATTATATTCTAGTCTATTCTGTTCTTTTATTTTCTATTATATTTTGTTTTGTTTTACTCTATTATATTCTATACTTTTATTTTCTGTTATATTCTTTTCTAGTCTATTTTATTCTCCTTGGAAATTGGAACATGATTCGAATTCCAAAACTATTTGAAGATGATTTGAAAACAATTCGAATTTGAATTCTGTCCGAATATTTTTTTAGTAATTTCGGATTCGTTTAAATCTGGTACTCGTGTAATTCGGGAATTCGGATACATCCCAATTTCCAAAAAATTAAAATTTGTCTGAATTTTAATTTGGAACGAAATGAACCGCCCAATAATAGCATGACCACTGATTTGGAACTGCCTGATGGCTTGACTCCAGTCAATTCACTACACAGCTTTGCTTTCCTTTTAGTAAATCGCAGAGAATTTCTCCTACAGAGCTGCAGAAATCCGCTTTGCCTGGTAGAAAGTTTTGCTCTCAGCGTCCAGTGACCATGGGGAAAAGTGATCCCCGGTCTCCCGGTTTGATGGTGAATACAACATATCTGTCCCTTTGGCTGCTGAATCTCAGTTCTGCTTTTCTCCACATTTATTCCCTGGGTGTTGTTATTGAGTTTCCCAGGATGGAGTTTTAGACGCCTACAAAAGACGCGCTATCTTTTCAGAACCCCCTTATCAGAATCTGCTATACTGTTTATGTGATTCCGTTGTTGGGTGTTGGGTGTATCGGGCATTATGTCTATGAGTGGAATGTTACTAATGGGCTTGGTGCTTCTCATCTCAGGACTTAAATTCCCTTATTGTTGGTTTTGTTAGAAGGTGAAAGAGGATCCACTGGTTTTTCAACTGAAAATGTTTTCTCTATGAGGCCGGTGGGATTTGTTTTAGATGAACATTTTCCAGATGGAAGAGAATCTATAGAATGCGGTGATTTCCGGTGCTCAGAGTTCTGACCAGAATATTGTATTTACCGGATATCCCTAAGAATATTGATCACTTGGGCTCTTCCCTGGTGTTGTGGATCTTTGGATCAAGCAGTTCAGCCGCCAAAGCCTCTTATTGATGAATGTTAGAATAGCGTTTTTATGCCATTAACTCTCTAAGATATCTGCTCCTTCCTGGTCTTCATTTAACCACTTGGCGACCGCCTGCCATCGCACGATGGCGGCAAAATTGTTCAATATCGCAAACCGCCATCACCTGACGGAGATTGCGGATCGTGAGCGCGCGCACACCGCTGGAGGCATGCTCGCTCACTCGCTGTGTTCTGAGGGAGCCAGGGAGAGCGGGTAGGGCGGACTCTATCTCTGTCGGCTACCCACGATTGCTCCCCCGCAGTGACAGAACGGAGGTTCTTGTATGTAAACACATGGATCTCCACTCTGACAGGGGGAGGGATGTGATCGCAGGCTTCCTGTATATGGGAGCCGTGATCACTCTCCTCCCCACTCAGCCCAGCCCCCATACAGTTAGAACACACACAGGGAACACAGTTAACCCTTAGAGTGCCCCCTGCAGGTTAACTCGTTTACTGCCAGTGACATTTACACACTAATCAGTGCATTTTCATAGCACTGAAAGCTGTATAAATGCCAATGGTCCCAAAAAAGTGTCAAAATGGTCCGACATGTCTGCCCCAATATCGCAGTACCGCTAAAAATCGCAGATTGCCACCATTACTAGTAAAAAATAAATAAAAACCCCATACATTAATTCTCATTATTCGTAAACGGGGCAACTTTTGCGCAAACCAGTCAGTATACGCCAATTGCAATTTTTTTTTAACCAAAAATATGAGGAAAAATATAAATCGGCTAAAACCGATGAAAAAAATAATTTTTTTAAAATTTTTTTGGTTTGTATTTCAACAAAAAGTAAGAAAATGTGTTTTTTTTTGCAAAATTGTCGCTCTTCTTTTGTTTATAGTGGCGATCAGAAATGACGCAGAGGGGATCAAATACCACCAAAAGAAAGCTCTATTTGTGGGAAAAAAGGACGCAAATTTAGTTTGGGTACAACGTCGCACGACCGTGCAAATGTCAGTTAAAACGGTACAGTGCCGAATCGCAAAAAGTGCTCTGGTCCTAAAGGGCGAAATCCTTCCGGGGCTGAAGTGGTTAATATTTAGATTAAAGTGAGACATTTTCAGGGGAGCAAAACCTTTATTATCAGAGCTTTGTTTCCAGTGTTTCAGGACACCGGTTACCCCTGCACTGAGGAAAGGCCTACAATGTCCTTACACCAGTGATTTACATGCAGTTCTATCCGATATTCCATTCCCTCGCTGACACAACCGGCATTATCTATGTCACTGGTTGCTTCTCCTCTGAGGACTCTGCAGAACTCTTTGGCTTTTATAGGACATTTATCAAAGTGATTGTTTCCACTCTTTCATCAAAACTCTTAGTAGGAGTTTGAGAGACAATGACTGTGTATAGAATTCCCCCTTTTGGTAAGGAGATCTGGAAAGGACGTTAGAAGGTCGGCTTTCCTGCTGCTATTGGGTGACACATTGCATTCACCGTGTCATTTCACTACTGCTATGGAATCCATCTGTTCTTCTGCATATAAAACACACGGCTTTCCCACTCAGCTCAGTCTGGTTAGTTGAGGTAAGTTGAGGTAAGTTGAGGTTAGTTGAGGTAGGTTGAGGTAAGTTGAGGTAAGTTGAGGTAAGTTGAGGTAAGTTGAGGTTAGTTGAGGTAAGTTGAGGTAAGTTGAGGTTAGTTGAGGTAAGTTGAGGTAAGTTGAGGTAAGTTGAGGTAAGTTGAGGTTAGTTGAGGTAAGTTGAGGTTAGTTGAGGTAAGTTGAGGTTAGTTGAGGTAAGTTGAGGTAAGTTGAGGTAAATTGGGGTTAGTTGAGGTAAGTTGGGGTAAGTTGAGGTAAATTGGGGTTAGTTGAG
This sequence comes from Glandirana rugosa, assembly GCA_018402905.1. NCBI lineage: Eukaryota > Metazoa > Chordata > Amphibia > Anura > Ranidae > Glandirana > Glandirana rugosa. The sequence goes on along the minus strand of BLSH010447815.1, from coordinate 34,006 downwards.
GTAAGTTGTCATCTTGCTGGACAGAAGTGTTTGCAGAATGGGATTAGTAAAACAAAGGCCATTATCATTTCATGCCTTAGGACATTCCCATCGCCCAATAGAGCTGATTCAGCAATTCTATCCATTCACAAGGCTTTCCTTTCTTGTTCTGTCTCATATGATTGGCTCTCCTCTATCAGAGTCATAATTTATATCTGTCCCAAATAGATGTGGATGTGCCGGATAGGCAGCTGCTACATAAGGAGGACATCAGGGTGTAGATGGGCGCCCGGCTCTTTATGTCCCTCCTGATCTTTGCATTTATTACTCAGGTCACCACCTTTTATAAGAAGAAAAAGAAATGAATAGTATGAAAAGATGACATTGATATGTTTTCTGGTGCGGAGGATTTTATTTCCCCCCTGGTAATATTCCAGTCCTCTTGCAGGGTATATGAGGAATGTATTGGGAATAGCTGGCTGATCACATTCCCTATTTGCTGGGAGCTGTGTTGGATCTCCTGGTTCCTCTCCTGGAAGGGAAGGATTTAGGTATGAGATCTTCTAAATAAAATGGGGATTGTTCTGTCTACAAATAATGGTTTTCTAGGCCTGGGCTCCAGTCCATGGTAAAGTTCCCATAAAATGTGAATGGATTGATCTGCTGATTCCCTGTATCCTCATTATTAGTGACTTCATTGTTCTCTATTGTGATCTGGAGAGTCTCATCAGAGGTCTAGCAGTGTTTGGCACAGCGCCCAATTGTCCCTCCTTTGGGACCAATCCTCTCCGTCCCTCATAAAGCTTCAGTTGCCCCTGGTTTTGGTCTGATGTGTCCATCTCTATACAGAATGGAATATTTTACTGCCAGAAGTCTTATGTGCCCTAAACTTTTTATCCAGCCTCCAGATTACTGCATTTGTTATTATGAAAAGCCATTATAAAGGAAAAGTAGAGGTAAGAAAAAAGCACTTGTGTTGTTTATCCGATCGTTTTCTGCATATTCGATCTTTGAGGTCCCTGTAACTGGGGACATGTCCTTTACTGCTTACTGTGTAAGGGAATTTTCAATGCTGGATTGTAGAGTGATTATTTAGGCCGCGGTGGTGGGGACCAATGACATTTATACAGCGATCAGATCTGAAAATAGCCACTGATTACAGAGCTCCCAACTGTCCCTGATTTCAAGGGATTGTCCCTCATTTGTAACAATGTCCCTCTGTCCCTCATTCCTCTTCATTTGCCCCTCATTTTGGTCTGATCTATATAGTTGTATATAAAATGCACTTTTTATCCTTCAAAAAGTGTTTCCCAGTGCTAAATCTTCCACCCAATTACTAAATTGCTGCATTTGCAAAACTTCAAAAGCCAATATAAAGGAATAGTAGAGGTAAAAATGAAGCACTTCTGGGTTTAACTAATCATTTTTGTGTATAATTCTCCTTTAAGGGGGCGTGGCAGGGGTGTGTCCTATGCTTACATACATTTGCTAATAGATATCCCTCGTTCCCATCTCAAAAAGTTGGGAGGTATGTGATTACTGTGTAAATGTCACTGGCAGTGATGGGGTTAACCTGCAGGGGCAATGAAGGGGTTAAATGTGTTCCCTAGGCGTGTTCTAACTGTATGGGGGCTGGGCTGGCAGGGGCATAACAGAGTACAGGGATCAGTAGATCACTGTCATGTCCCCTGACAGAAAAGGAAACCGTTGTGTTTACATCGGTGGTTCGCCGTTCTTCCTCTTTCACAGGCGATCGCGGGTCGGGTGGACTGAGGGAGTGTGTGGCGGCCCGCTAGCTGCCCGTGCGCGAATCACCATTTATAAACTGCGATTTGCGCAATTGTGCCACACTGCCAAAGTACATGTGTGTGAGCCGGTCTGGAACCGATTAAGAGGTTAATATACGGTTTTGTGTCGCTCATTTTTTAGGGTTAAATCGCTGTCACTGAGTGAGAAGTCTCTTAGTGGGTTCTGTATTTCTGTAATCACAAGTTGGAGATCTCCTGTGTGAAGTTTTCTTATGATTTACACTCCACCATCCATCATTTATATTTATCTTCATATTCCAGGGATGTTTCCAGCGTTGCCCTCAGTGGATTTCTTCTCTCTGGGGCTCTATGTCTTCATCAGTTATTTTTCATGTGACATCCAACCATTGTGTGCACAGGAGGTCTCCATGGCCGGGTACACAATTTCTATATGTGGTTTGCTTCCGGTGACCATTTCACTTTAAAAGGTTTGCCTGCTGACGTGGCACGGTATCCACCAATCCCAGAAGACGCCATTTTTGGTGAAACGCGTCAGTAGATCCTACGTGTGACATCATCACGGGCGGAGCTCGGGTGACACCACGGCCGGCCTTTTGTTCACATCACTTGTTTAATTTTATCCTCATAAAGTGGGTTTTAGCTTTACACATGAGGACCACCCCGCATACAAATACTGCAGCAGGGCGGCCCCTTAAGTGCAAAATCTCCTAACTTTACGTGATTTCTTGGATCAGCTCTGTGGCCTGTGTGCTGCTGGAGCTGGGCTCCCACTGTGATTGGACACATTGGGAGCCAATCAGCGTGTCCAGCAGCCACAATGGCCACTGGCCACCGTCAGAGAGGAAGAGAGAGATCTTGTGTTCCTGCTAATCATGAACACAGATGCCTCTCTTCCTCCAGTCAGACCATCCCCCACACAGTTAGAAAGCATTCCCTATAGGAACACACTTAACCCTTTGATCACCCCTGATGTTAACCCTTTTCCCTGCCAGTGTCTTTAGTACAGTGACAGTGCATTTTTTAGCATTGAACACTGTATTGGTGTCATTGGTCCTCAAAAGTGTGATTTAGTGTCAGACTTGTCCTCTGCGATGTGGCAGTCCTGCTGATCGCCGCCATTACCAGTAAAAACAATGAAAAAAAATACATAAATCCCATAGTTTGTAGACGCGATAACTTTTGCACAAACCAATCAATATTGGGAATTTTTTCTACCAAAAACAGCAGAACACATATTGGCCTAAACGGATGAAGAAATTTTGATTTTTTTACATTTTTTTATTTGTTTTATAGCAGAAAGTAAAAAATATTGTTTTTTTTTTTTCAAAATTGTCGTTCTTTTTTTTTTGTTATAAAAAATGAAAGACGATATTTTGTTTATTTTTTTACATTTTTTTAGTTTTAAAGAAGTAGGCAAATCCGGTTATACACAAGACGACAAAAACCATCTTTTTTAAGGGTTATAACTAACCAAACACGTTTTCAATAGCGCAGATGTTTGATACCCTAAATACATAAAAAAAAGTAACAAAAATGACCATTACCGCCGCTAGTCGTCCTGACGGTGTAGCGTCTCCTGTTCAGACTGTGATTTAGTGTGAAAACTCCTGGTTACTGTGGTTATGTCACAAGTTACGATTTTTTACGTGACAGTGACATGATTTCTGTGACCGTCCCTTTTCCCAATTGTAGT
>BLSH010447808.1:127216-147266 GCA_018402905.1 Glandirana rugosa | reverse complement strand
CAATAGAACAGATGAGGATCCTGCCATTGTTGAGTGTGGAGGCCTCCACTCTAGCCTGTATGGTCCACTGGTCGTACGGCCATGTGTACCCACCTTATCTGGTAAGAATCCACCTTTACTACTTTTTGAAGGACTGTGTACAAGTTGCCGTAACCCAATTAAAATACAAAAGAACGATTGCGCAAATGGTAACTTGGAGCAGCACACACATCACTAGACCAATGCACACAAAGGGGGTAGTAAAGAAAGTGTTGCGCTAAGTGTGAGAAATACAGTGAGATTAGTGACACCCCAGAAGACGTCTGTGCGGACGAAACGCGTCGGGTGGGGACCACGCGCCTGTCGCAGTTTTTATGTTTTATTGCCCGGCTTTTATTTACTTGTTCCTGTATCTGTGGAATAAATTTGATACGATTTACTACACAATGTGGAGCCGTCTCTTTTTTCGCATGTATCCCGGTGGTCTATGATACCAAGGTCAGTCCGACTCTGAATACCACAGAGAGGTCGCTAAGGTACCGGAGTTCATCAATACCACAGATGAGGATCCTGCCATTGTTGAGTGTGGAGGCCTCCACTCTAGCCTGTATGGTCCACTGGTCATACGGCCATGTGTACTGACCTTATCTGACTTCTATTACAGTCAAGTCGCGCTGAGTCGCCCCGCAAGTCGGACTCCATTAACTGCACTGAAAATCACAGTAATGCTTGATGGAAATCGCAGGGGGGGGGGGTGAATCGAGATTGCGATTTTAATAGGATTAATCATGCCACTCTATGTTGCGATATAAGTGTGAGAAATACAGTGAGATTAGTGACACCCCAGAAGACGTCTGTGCGGACGAAACGCATCGGATGGGGACCACGTGCCTGTCACAGTTTTTATGTTCTATTGCCCGGCTTTTATTTACTTGTTCCTGTATCTGTGGAATAAATTTGATACGATTTACTACGCAATGTGGAGCTGTCTCTTTCTTCGCATGTATCCCGGTGGTCTATGATACCAAGGTCAGTCCGACTCTGAATACCACAGAGAGGTCGCTAAGGTACCGGGGGTTCATCAACACCACAGACGAGGATCCTGCCATTGTTGAGTGTGGAGGCCTCCACTCTAGCCTGTATGGTCCACTGGTCGTACGGCCATGTGTACCCACCTTATCTGGTAAGAATCCACCTTTACTACTTTCTGAAGGACTGTGTACAAGTGTCCGTAATCCAATTAGCCCTCCATTTTGAGGATTTGAAAGTTGGACGTCACTGCATCTCATCCTTGGATTTGATTTATCCACATTTCACATATTCGTGTGCCTAAGTTTATCATTGCACATTAACTATTTTGGACACTTTGGACTTTATCCTAATTTTTGATCAATTATTGAACTCAAACTCCGTGATGTGATGGATATCAGAATCAAGCAAATCTCAAAGATTTGCTCAGCAACAATGTACAGTGGAACCTTGGTTCACGAGTAAGGCGGTTAACGAGCATTTTGAAAGACGAGCATTTTTTTTCCCCAAAAGGAGCAGGTCTAAGCCTCTGTGAGTGCATTACCACATTTGGCCAGAGGTGCAGGGGCGCTGTTGAGCCTCATACACGATCGGAAGCCGTCTGAAATACAGAAAGTGTAAATCGTTTCTGACCCTTTCCGAGCCTCACCAGCGCCACCACACCTCTGGCCACATACGGTATTGCATACACCAGGCGCCCCCACCTCTGGTCACATACAGTACTGCATTTACAAGCAGTGACTGCGGAAGGAACCAACTGAGTTTCCATTGCTTCCTATGGGGAAACGAGTGATTTGGATTACAAGCATTCTGCTGGAACGGATTATCCTCGTAATCCAAGGTTCCACGGAACATTTTAGCTGTACCAAGATATCCCCACCGAAACCAGGCTAATGTTACCCAGTAAGTCTGGTCGATTTACGTACATTAGATCCTGAACACGAAACTAAAAACGTTTAGCAATACTTGGATCCATTGCATTCGCATTCCCTTAGGATTATGATTAGATTGCATTTCATTGGTTTCACCTTTATCTAACTTTCATCAAGATTAGCGTCCAGTTTCACCATGTAGCTCTGGTTAGGCAATATTTGGTTATGAACAAAAATATCTACCTGTGAGAAAACCCTTCCCATGTTGCTTTGCGAGGCTGGTGACTCTCCCCCAAGCTGCAGCAAAATCGGGGGGGGGGTGACAGTATTATAATCTTTACAATAGGCGGGCAACAAATGGGCAATCAATAAAGGAAGCAGGCAACTAACAGGCAGTTACTACGATAGGCAGGCAACAAATGGGCAATCGTTAAAAGAGGCAGGCAACTAACAGGCAGTTACTACGATAGGCAGGCAACAAATGGGCAATCATTAAAAGAAGTGGGCAACTAACAGGCAGTTACTACGACAGGCAGGCAACAAATGGGCAATCATTAAAAGAAGCAGGCAACTAACAAGCAGTTACTATGATAGGCAGGCAACAAATGGGCAATCATTAAAAGAAGCGGGCAACTAACAGGCAGTTACTACAATAAACAGGCAACAAATGGGCAATCATTAAAAGAAGCGGGCAACTAACAGGCAGTTACTATGATTGGCAGGCAACAAATGGGCAATCATTAAAAGAAGCAGGCAACTAACCGGCAGTTACTACGATAGGCAGGCAACAAATGGGCAATCATTAAAAGAGAGCAGGCAACTAACCGGCAGTTACTACGATAGGCAGGCAACAAATGGGCAATCATTAAAAGAAGTGGGGAACTAACAGGCAGTTACTACGATTGGCAGGCAACAAATGGGCAATCATTAAAAGAAGCGGGCAACTAACAGGCAGTTACTACAATAAACAGGCAACAAATAGGCAATCATTAAAAGAAGCGGGCAACTAACAGGCAGTTACTACGATAGGCAACAAATGGGCAATCATTAAAAGAAGCGGGCAACTAACAGGCAGTTACTACGATAGGCAGGCAACAAATGGGCAATCATTAAAAGAAGCGGGCAACTAACAGGCAGTTACTACGATAAGCAGGCAACAAATGGTCAATCATTAAAAGAAGCGGGCAACTAACAGGCAGTTACTACGATAGGCAGGCAACAAATGGGCAATCATTAAAAGAAGCGGGCAACTAACAGGCAGTTACTATGATAGGCAGGCAACAAATGGGCAATCATTAAAAGAAGCGGGCAACTAACAGGCAGTTACTACGATAGGCAGGCAACAAATGGGCAATCATTAAAAGAAGCGGGCAACTAACAGGCAGTTACTACGATATGCAGGCAACAAATGGGCAATCATTAAAAGAATCAGGCAACTAACAAGCAATAAATGGCCAATCATTACAATATGCATGTAAAAAATGGGCAATCGTAACAATACATGGGTGCCAAATAGCTAATCATGGCAATATGCAGGCAAGAAACAGGAGATCATTACAATACACAAATAACAAACAAGCAATCATTACAATTGTGCAACAAAAAGGCAACAAACAGGCACTTGTTTTGATACGCGTGCAACAAATGGGCAGCCACTACAATACATGGGCAATAAATAGACTATCATTACAACATACAAGCAATCAATGGGCAATCAAATGGACGACAAATAAGCAATTGTTACAATTGTGCAACAAAAAGGCAATATGCGTGGCAACAAACAGGCAATTGTTTTGATACGTGGGCAACTAATGGGCAGTCATTACAATACATAGGCAGTAAATAGACTATCTTTACAACACGCAAGCAATCAATGGGCAATCAAATGGATGACAAATAAGCAATTGATACAATCTGTGCAACAAGCAGGCAATTGTTTTGATATGCGGCAACAAACAGGCAATCATTGCCAGATATGGGCAATAAATGGGCTATCACTACAATATACAAAGAGCAATAGTGACAATACATGGAAAACAAGCAAACAATAATAACAGTTATGCAACAACCAGGCCATTATGTCAATATACAGGTAACAAACATTTTTTTTTTTTGTGGGCAACAAATGGGCAGTTAATGCAATATGTGTGCAATGAATGGACTATATGCAAGCAACACATGGGCAATCATGACAGCATGCAGACAAAAAATGGGTATTTGCTACAATGCACATCAACAGCGGACAATCGTTACACTAGGTGGGCATCAAACAAGCAATCATTACAATGTGCAAGCAACAAACAGGCAATCATTAGAATATATGGGTGAGAATTAGCTATTCATGACAATATCTAGGCAACAAATGGACATTGGAAACAATACGCAGGCAACAAGTGGGCAGCCATTGCGATATATGGGCATCAATTAGCTAGCCATGACAATACGCAAACAAAAAACAAGCAATCGGTACAATGGTGCAACAAATAGGCAATTGCGACAGTATGTGGACAACAAGCAGGCAGTTGTTTCGAAACATTGGGCAACAAACGGGCAGCCATTACAGTACATGGGCAATAAATGGGCTATCATTACAAAATGCAAGCAACAAATGCGCAATTGCGGCAATATGTGGACAACCAACGGATGATTGCTACAATTCACAGCAACAAACTGGCAGTCGTTGCAATACGTGGGCAACAAACAAGCAATGGGCAACAAGTGGGCAGTCATTATGATATATGGGCATTAAATAGCTAGCCTTGATAATATGCAGGCAACAAACAGGCAGTCGTTTCAATACGCAAACATAAAATAAGCAATCGCTACAATGGTGCAACAAATAGGCAATTGTGACAGTATGTGGACAACAAGCAGGCAGTTGTTTTGAAACGTGGAGCAGCAAACGGGCAGCCATCACAATACACGGGCAATAAATGGGCAGCCATTACAGTACATGGGCAATAAATGGGCTATCATTACAATATGCAAGCAACATATGTGCAAATGCGACAATATGTGAACAACAAATGCATGATTGCTATAATTCACAGCAACAAACTGGCAGTCCTTGCAATATGTGGGCAACACACAAGCAATGGGCATCAAATGGGCAGTCATAACGATATATGGGCATCAAATAGCTAGCCATGACAATATGCGGGCAACAAACAGGCAATCGTTTCAATACGCAAACAAAAAACAAGCAATCGCTACAATGGTGCAACAAACAGGCAATTGTGACAGTATGTAAACAACAAGCAGGCAGTTGTTTCTAAACATGGGGCAACAAATGGGCAGCCATTACAGTACATGGGCAATAAATGGGCTACCATTACAATATGCAAGCAACGAATGTGCAAATGCGACAATATGTGGATGAAAAACGGATGATTGCTACAATTCACAGCAACAAACAGGCAATGGTTGCAATACGTGGGCAACAAACAAGCAATGGGCAACAAGTGGGCAGTCATTGCGATATATGGGCATCAAATAGCTAGCCTTGACAATATGCAGGCAACAAACAGGCAATCGTTTCAATACGCAAACAAAAAATAAGCAATCCCTACAATGGTGCAACAATTCGGCAATCGTGACAGTATGTGGACAACAAGCAGGCAGTTGTTTCGAAACGTGGAGCAGCAAACGGGCAGCCATCACAATACATGGGCAATAAATGGGCTATCATTACAACATGCAAGCAACAAATGCGCAATTGCGACAATATGTGGACAACAAATGGATAAATGCTACAATTCAGAGCAACAAACAGGCAATGGTTGCAATATGTGAGCAACAAACAAGCAATGGGCATCAAATGGGCAATCGTAACAGCGAGCAGTCTTTGTTACAATATCTAAAGCAGGGATTCTCAAACTACGACCCTCCAGCTGTTGCGGAACTACACATCCCATGAGGCATTGAAAAACTCATTCACAGACATGACAAGGCACGATGGGAATTGTAGTTCCTGAACAACTGGAGGGCCATAGTTTGAGGACCCCCTGATCTAAAGCCACATTCAATAGTTTTCAATACGTGAGCAACAAACAAGCAATGGGCAACAAGTGGGCAGTCATTATGATATATGGGCATCAAATAGGTGGCCGTGACAATATGCAGGCAACAAACAAGCAATGGGCAACAAGTGGGCAGTCATTATGATATATGGGCATCAAATAGGTGGCCATGACAATATGCAGGCAACAAACAAGCAATGGGCAACAAGTGGGCAGTCATTATGATATATGGTCATCAAATAGGTGGCCATGACAAATATGCAGGCAACAAACAAGCAATGGGCAACAAGTGGGCAGTCATTATGATATATGGGCATCAAATAGGTGGCCATGACAATATGCAGGCAACAAACAAGCAACGGGCAACAAGTGGGCAGTCATTATGATATATGGGCATCAAATAGTTGGCCATGACAATATGCAGGCAACAAACAAGCAATGGGCAACAAGTGGGCAGTCATTATGATATATGGTCATCAAATAGGTGGCCATGACAAATATGCAGGCAACAAACAAGCAATGGGCAACAAGTGGGTAGTCATTATGATATATGGTCATCAAATAGGTGGCCATGACAATATGCAGGCAACAAACAAGGAATGGGCAACAAGTGGGCAGTCATTATGATATATGGTCATCAAATAGCTGGCCATGATAATATACTGGCAACAAACAGGCAATGGTTGCAACACGTGAGCAACAAACAAGCAATGGGCAACAAGTGGGCAGTCATAACGATATATGGGCATCAAATAGCTGGCCATGATAATATGCAGGCAACAAACAGGCAATGGTTGCAATATGTGAGCAACAAACAAGCAATGGGCACCAAATGGGCAATCGTAACAATGTTACAATATCTAAAGCCACATTCAATTTTTGGCAGAAGATCAGATCCAGGAATGGTGAAAAAAGCTCCCGTGGCCCTCAGGAGACATTTGAAGCCCATGGCAGCCTTGAAAACCACCAAAGAAACCCAACTTTTTTTTCGCCTTCCCTAATAACTTCGATGCATTTTGCTAAAATAACGAACGTTTCCCAAAATTTCCAATTCCTTGCCAAAATTTTTTCGGTGAAGCCATAACGGTCACGTCCACTCTTCCCCAATGCTGATGTTAAACGCTTACGTGCTTCACCAGCTACCGTTGGCGTCCTTCAAGGTCGAAGGGACCCTTTAGGCGTTTTATCTCGAGGATCAATAGGCAAGGCGATCTCGCAGCGAAGGTAATCCAAGCGCACAAAGAACCCCCTCAGGGGGGAGCAGATTTTATTGGTTTGGTGGTAAATACCCCCGGCCATTCTCCCACCTGCGATTCCGTGAAGGGATTCGCGGTTTTAGAGGTCGCTACTTCTGCGGCGCTGCGCTTATTGTTGTTTGCAAAGTTTCTTTTTTTTTTTTTATTAAAGCAGAAGAAGCACTTTAGTTCCATGGTTGCCCCCCCCCCCCCCCACTGCAGCACGTTTCACACCTTTGAAGGTCGGGGGAAACAATGGCGCATTTACGGGGGTGGGGGGGCGGAGGGTTTAAGGCGCGATCGCGAAGCGGTTAAGTCCATCTGGGAGCTCCTGGATTAAATGGCACACAATCAGCTCATGTTCTCGCAAAGCTTCTTACAGCTCCACGGCAGAAAACACAAACATGGAAACAACAGACAAAGATTCAATTTCCTCCGCCGCTGCCAGCGACTGCACAGGCCACTCCACTAAAAACACCGGGGCGACGCTCGCCGGGCGGGCAACAGAAAGCTTACATTGTGCATTTCAAAAACACAACTTCTAGCAGCAGAAGTCGAAGAAGAAAAAAAAGAGAGGGAGGGAGGGAAAGCCGAAATATTATTTTTTTTTGCCGTCGTCGGCAGATTTTTGTGTAGTCTGCATAACGTAAAAATGTAACCGCGACTTGCACTCCGATTTACATATTCCTAATGCGACTGCCATAAATTGCAGCCAGCGCAAGCGGTAAGAGATATTACACATCAAACCGGAATAAAGCGGAGGCTGGAACCGTACAACGAATCTGCTAACTCACGGCAAAATCGGCAAATATTTTTATTTCTAACGAAGTCGTAAAATGCACATTTAGGTTCCTAGGAAGGATTGGGTGACCCAATCTGCACGCACCCTATAGGGGGAGACTTGGTGGACGCCCATCCCCATGTGAACTTGTTGGCCAGAACCAGAAGGATGCCAAGCATGCCTTCTTCTCATGGTCATCTCCAAAGATTTTCCCAAGATGGGGACCCCACAGATAGCTATGCTATACAGCCCCATATGGGCTTGTTGTCGTGGTCAGATCCAGAGGCCTTCCCAAATTGGGGACGCTACAGATAGTAATGATACACGACCAAAAGGTTGTGGACACCTGACCGTCACCCCCATATGAACTTTTTGGCCATCTCATTCCAGAACCAGAAAGATGCCAAACATGCCTTCTTCTCATGGTCATCTACAGAGATTTTCCCAAGATGGGGACCCTACAGATAGCTATGCTATACAGCCTATGGGCTTGTTGTACTTCCCAATATTGGTAGCTAAGCTACAGTACATGGGCAAAAGGTTGTTGACACCTCAGCTCATATGGGCTTGCTGGACATCCCATTCCAAAACCAGCAGGCTGGTTAGCTCAATGCCAAACATGTCTTCTTTTCGTGGTCAACTCCAGAGACCTCCCCAACATGGGGACCCTACAGATAGCTCTGCTATACAGCCCCATATGGGCTTGTTGTCGTGGTCATCTCCAGAGACCTTCCCAACATGGGGACCCTACAGATAGCTCTGCTATACAGCCCCATATGGGCTTGTTGTCGTGGTCAGCTCCAGAGACCTTCCCAACATGGGGACACTACAGATAGTTATGCTACATGACCAAAAGCTTGTGAACACCTGACCGTCACCCCCTTATGGTCTTGTTGGGCATCCCATTCCAGAACCAGAGAGAGGCTGTTGGCCTATTGCCAAACATGCCTTCTTCTCAGGGTCATCTACAGAGATTTTCCCAAGATGGGGACCCTACAGATAGCTATGCTATACAGCCCCATATGGGCTTGTTGTCGTGGTCAGCTCCAGAGACCTTCCCAAACTGGGGACACTACAGATAGTAATGATACACGACCAAAAGGTTGTGGACACCTGACCATCATCCCCATATGAACTTGTTGACCATCTCATTCCAGAACCAGAAAGATGCCAAACGTGCCTTCTTCTCATGGTCATCTCCAGAGATTTTCCCAACATGGACCCTACAGATAGCTATGCTATACAGCCCCATATGGGCTTGTTGTCGTGGTCAGCTCCAAAGGCCTTCCCAATTAGGGACACTACAGATAGTAATGCTACACGACCAAAAGGTTGTGGACACCCGACCGTCACCCCCATATGAACTTGTTGGCCATCTCATTCCAGAACCAGAAAGATGCCAAACATGCCTTCTTCTCATGGTCATCTACAGAGATTTTCCCAAGATGGGGACCCTACAGATAGCTATGCTATACAGCCCCATATGGGCTTGTTGGTCATCTCATTCCAGAACCAGAAGGAGGCTGTTAGCCCAATGCCACACATATTTTTTTTGTGGTCAACTCCAGAGACCTCCCCAACATGGGGACTCTAGAGATAGCTATGCTATACAGCCCCATATGGGCTTGTTGTCGTGGTCAACTGCAGAGACCTTCCCAGCATGGGGAGACTACAGATAGTAATGCTACATGAACAAAAGGTTGTGGACACCTGACTGTCACCCCCATATGGTCTTGTTGGACATCCCATTCCAGAACCAGAAGGAGGTTGTTGGCCTATTGCCAAACATGCCTTCTTCTCTGGGTCATCCCCAGAGTGTTTCCCAACATGGGGGCCCTACAGATAGCTAGCTATGCTATACAGCCCCATATGGGCTTGTTGTCGCGGTCAACTCCAGAGACCTTCCCAACATGGGGAGAGTACAGACAGTAATGCTACATGAACAAAAGGTTGTAGACACCTGACCATCACCCCCATATGGTCTTGTTGGACATCCCATTTCAGAACCAGAAGGAGGCTGTTGGCCTATTGCCAAACATGCCTTCTTCTCTGGGTCATCTCCAGAGATTTTCCCAACATGGGGACCCTACAGATGGCTATGCTATACAGCCCCATATGGGCTTGTTGTCGTGGTCAACTCAAGAGACCTTCCCAACATGGGGACACTACAGATAGTAATGCTACATGACCAAAAGGTTGTGGACACCTGACCGTCACCCCCATATTAACTTGTTCGTCATCTCATTCCAGAACCAGAAGGAGGCTGTTAGCCCAATGCCACACATGTCTTCTTTTTGTGGTCAACTCCAGAGACCTCCCCAACATGGGGACCCTAGAGATAGCTATGCTGTACAGCCCCATATGGGCTTGTTTTCGTGGTCATCTCCAGAGACCTTCCCAACATGGGGACACTACAGATAGTTATGCTACATGACCAAAAGGTTGGGGACACCTGACCGTCACCCCCATATGGTCTTGTTGGACATCCCATTCCAGAACCAGAAGGAGGCTGTTAGTCCAATGCCACACATGTCTTCTTTTTGTGGTCAACTCCAGAGACCTTCCCAACATGGGGACCCTAGAGATAGCTATGCTATACAGCCCCATATGGGCTTGTTTTCGTGGTCATCTCCAGAGACCTTCCCAACATGGGGACACTACAGATAGTAATGCTACACGACCAAAAGGTTGGGGACACCTGACCGTCACCCCCATATGGTCTTGTTGGACATCCCATTCCAGAACCAGACAGAGGCTGTTGGCCTTATTCCCAACACTCCTTCTTCAATGGGTCATAGCCAGATACCTTCTCATCCTGAGCACCCTACATGTAGCTACGCTATATAACTAAAAGGTTACGGAAACCTGACCATCATTCCTATATGAGCTTGTTGGACATCCCATTGCAAAACCATGACCATTAATATGAAGTTGCCTCCCCCCCCCCCTCCTTGGCCATTAATATGAATTTGCATCCCTACCCCATGGCCAAGATTTTGGAACGTGTGCACTATGCAAATACCTATAATAAATTCAAATGTGTCAACATGTTCCATAACGTGCATTAATATACTGTATATGCCTTAACTTGAGGAAATGCAACACCTTAGTGCATGGGCCTTCATTTTTTTTTTTTTTTTAGCCGTTATGATTTTTGGGAAGCATGCAATATAATAAAATAAAATAAGTAATACAAAATGCTAAATAATAAATCAAATAATAAAATAATAAATAAAATAATATAAAAAAATAACTAAAATCAAATAAATAAAATCAAATAATACAATAATAAATAAAATAATATAAATAATAACTAAAATCAACTAAATAAAATCAAATAATAAATAAAATAATATAAATAATAACTAAAATCAAATCAATAAAATAAAATAATAAATAAAATAATATAAATAATAACTAAAATCAAATAAATAAAATAAAATAATAAATAAAATAATATAAATAATAACTAAAATCGAATAAATAAAATAAAATTACATAAATTTATGAAGCAAAAAATAAATAAAAATAAAAAACGATGTAACAGAACATAAACCTGGATGCCAGTAAGATGAGCGCCTTGTTTTTTTTTTTTTGTCCTGAAGGGTTCCTTCCTTCCATATGGACTTTGTTCACAATTATTTTTCATTTTCAGCAAATAGTTCACACTTCCTTTTTTCCTCACCTCCCTTCTTCCCCCCGAGGGCGTCTGTCACCGCCATTCTTGCCACCTGCTTCACTCAGGTGTGATGGGGGTTTCCATGGTAACGCTCCTCAACTCGCGAAGGTTCCTAGGATGCCTAACGCTCCCCCCCCCCCCGGTCTTCCATCATTAACCACTTTCTCTCTCGGAGGCATCTTCATGGTTAAAAATTGACAAGTAACTCAAGAATGTGAAGAGCCCGAGGCTCAAAAGGACCTGTGACCCAACCTAATCTGCTTGTTTCATCTGAAGCCCTTCAAAGGTCCACCACCAAGAGTCTACTGCTTATGGTTTCTGATACTTGGTGTCACTCTTTTTCTTTATTTTTACCTTCGCTCTTCGCATGGGGCGGAAGGTGACATTGTTTTGGAAGTAGAGTTTTGGGTTTGTCTTCGCCACCAGCAAGAAGTGTCAGTTAGGCATCAGCAGATCAGAGGACGGCTTCACGGGGTTCTCCATTGATGGGTTTGGCCATTAACGTGACTTCAATGCTTTCGAAAAAATGCTGGAATGTTAAACAGGTAAAGAATTAATTCCATTAACATGCAGATGGCAACTTAAACAACTCAAGGCCAAAACGGGGGGGAATTTCACCTTTCTACAAAATACAGTATCTGACAAAAGTAAGTACACCCCTCCCATTTCTTCTATCTTTTCATGTGACAACACTGAAGAGCTGACACTTTGCTACAATATAAAGTAGTGAGTGTACAGCTTGTATAACAGTGTAAATTTACTGTCCCCTCAAAATAACTCAACACACAGCCATTAATGTCTAAACCGCTGGCAAGAAAAGTGAGTACACCCCTAAGTGAAAATGTCCAAATTGGGCCCATTGGAGTCATGTGACTCGTCAGGGTTACAAGGCCTCAGGCGTGAATGGGGAGCAGGTGTGTTAAATTTGGTGTTATCGCTCTCACTCTCATACTGGTCACTGGAAGTTCAGCATGGCACCTCATGGCAAAGAACTCTGAAAAAAAGAATTGTTGCTCTACATAAAGATGGCCTAGGCTATAAGAAGATTACCAAGACCCTGAAACTGAGCTGCAGCACGGTGGCCAAGACCATACAGCGGTGTAACAGGAGAGGTTCCACTCAGAACAGCGCCTCACCATGGTTGGCCAAAGAAGTTGAGTGCAGTGCTCAGCGTCATATCCAGAGGTTGTCTTTGGGAAATAGACGTATGAGTGCTGCCAGCATTGCTGCAGAGGGTGAAGGGGTGGGGGGTCAGCCTGTCAGTGCTCAGACCATACGCCACACACTGCATCAAATTGGTCTGCATGGCTTTCGTCCCAGAAGGAAGCTGTTAGCTGTTGTGTGCTGTTCCCTCAATGTCCTGTTTTCTCCTCGGAATCCTTCTGTTGGTAAATGAGATATATGATGAGGATTGTCCCAGTGATGAGGATTGGCTCAGTGATGAGGATTGGCCCAGTGATGAGGATTGGCCCTGTGATGAGGTTTGTCCCAGTGATCAATGATGAGGATTGTCGCAGTGATGAGGATTGGCTCAGTGATGCGGATTGGCCCAGTGATGAGGATTGGCCCAGTGATGAGGTTTGTCCCAGTGATCAATGATGAGGATTGTCCCAGTGATCAATGATGAGGATTGTCCCAGTGATCAATTATGAGGATTGTCCCAATGATGTGAATGGTCCCAGTGATGAGTATTGTCCCGGTGATGACGATTGTTCCGGTGATGAGGATTGTCCCAGTGATGAGGATTGTCCTAGTAATGAGGTTTGTCTCAGTGATCAATGATGAGGATTGTCCCAGTGATCAATGATGAGGAATGTCCCAATGATGAGAATTGTCCCAGTGATGAGGATTGTCCCGGTGATGAGGATTGTCCCAATGATAACAATCCTCACCACTGGGACAATCCTCATCACTGGGACAATCCTCACCACTGGGACAATCCTTATCACTGGGACAATCCTCATCACTGATCACTGGGATCAATGAAGAGGATTGTCCCGGTGATAAGTATTATCCCAGTAATGAGGATTGTCCCGTTGATGGGGATTGTCCCAGTGATGAGGATTTTTCTGGGGAGGAGGACTGTCCCAATGATTAGGATTGTCCCAATGATCAGGATTGTCCCAGTGATCAGTGATGAGGATTGTCCCAGTGATCAGTGATGAGGATTGTCCCAGTCATGAAGATTGTCCCAGTGATGAGGATTGGTCCAGTGATGAGGATTGGCCCAGTGATGAGGATTGTCCTAGTGATCAATGATGAGGATTGTCCCAATGATGAGAATTGTCCCAGTGATGAGTATTGTCCCGGTGATGACGAGTGTCCCGGTGATGAGGATTGTCTCAGTGATGAGGATTGTCCTAGTAATGAGGTTTATCCCAATGATCAATGATGAGGAATGTCCCAATGATGAAAATTGTCCCAGTGATGAGGATTGTCCCGGTGATGAGGATTGTTCCGGTGATGAGGATTGCCCCAGTAATGACAATTCTCATCACTGGGACAATCCTCACCACTGGGACAATCCTTATCACTGGGACAATCGTCATCACTAATCACTGAGATCAGTGATGAGGATTGTCCCAGTAACGAGGATTGTCCCGGTGATGGGGATTGTCCCAGTGATGAGGATTGTTCTGGGGAGGAGGACTGTCCCAACGATCAGGATTGTCCCAATGATCAGGATTGTCCCAGTGATCACGGATGAGGATTGTCCCAGTGATCAGTGATGAGGATTGTCCTGGTGATAAGTATTGTCCCAGTAATGAGGATTGTCCCATTGATGAGGATTGGCTCAGTAATGAGGATTGTCCCATTGATGAGGATTGTGATCAGTGATGAGGGTTGTCCCAGTGATCGGTGTTGAGGATTGTCTCAACGATGAGGATTGTTCCAGTGATCAGTGATGAGGATTGTTCCAGTGATCAGTGATGAGGATTGTTCCAGTGATCAGTGATGAGGATTGTTCCAGTGATCAGTGATGAGGATTGTCCCAGTGATCAGTGATGAGGATTGTTCCAGTGATCAGTGATGAGGATTGTTCCAGTGATCAGTGATGAGGATTGTCCCAGTGATCAGTGATGAGGATTGTCCCAGTGATCAGTGATGAGGATTGTTCCAGTGATCAGTGATGAGGATTGTCCCAGTGATGAAGATTGGTCCAGTGATGAGGATTGCCCCGGCTCTTCCACCATCATCCCCTCCCAGCTCATCAGCTGTTGATAAAAAGCCATTGATCCAGAACACCAATCAAAGCCGCGAAATCCCCTGCTTAATTTGTCCACCTAATTGACTATCAGTGATCTTCATTAAACATTGCGGGGTCGGCTGAGGCCTATTGATTAAACAGACTGAGGATAATTCAATTACCTTACTCTGGAGAGAATACCGTTTTCTATTGAGGATTCTCCAGGGAGCAACTCAGAAGATACAACAACCTTTTTTTTTACAATTTTTCTTGTATAATGTATGAAATTACTGACCTTCGCCTCCCTTCCATTGACCTGATATTGGTGGCTTTTCCATGGATAACAGCAAGACATTTAAAGGGATGAGGAGAATTGAAGCAGGGTTCACATACACTACATTGCCAAAAGTATTGGGACGCCTGCCTTTGCACACACACATGAACTTTAATGGCATCCCAGTCTTAGTCTGTAGGGTTCAATACTGAGTTGGCCCCACCCTTTGCAGCTATAACAGCTTCAACTCTAAGAAGGCTGCCCACAAGGTTTAGGAGTGTCTATGGGAATGTTTGACCATTCTTCCATAAGCGCATTTGTGAGGTCAGGCACTGATGTTGGATGAGAAGGCCTGGCTTGCAGTCTCCGCTCTAATTCATCTCAAAGGTGTTCTATCAGGCTGAGGTCAGGATTCTGTGCAGGCCAGTCAAGTTCCTCCACCCCAAACTCGCTCTTCCGTGTCTTTATGGACCTTGCTTTGTGCAGTGGTGTGCAGTCATGTTGGAACAGGAAGGGGCCATCCCCAAACTCTTCCCACAAAGTTGGCAGTATGAAATTGTCCAAAAAGTCTTGGTATGCTGATGCCTTAGGAGTTCCCTTCACTGGAACTAAGGGGCCAAGCCCATCCCCTGAAAAACAACCCCCATACCATAATCCCCCCTCCACCTAATGATTTGGACCAGAGCACAAAGCAAGGTCCATAAAGACATGGATGAGCGAGTTTGGGGAGGAGGAACTTTACTGGCCTGCACAGAGTCCTGACCTCAAACCAAAAGAACACCTTTGGGATGAATTACAGTGGAGACTGCGAGCCAGACCTTCTCATCCAACATCAGCGCCTGACCTCACAAATGCTCTTCTGGAAGAATAGTCAAACATTCCCATAAATACTCCTAAACCTTGTGGACGGCCTTCCCAGAAGAGTTGAAGCTGTTATAGCTGCAAAGGGTGGGCCCAACTCAATATTGAACCCTACGGACTAAGACTGGGATGCCATTAAAGTTCATGTGCGTGTAAAGCCAGGCGTCCCAATACTTTTGGCAATATAGTGTATATGCGAATTGGATGTGTTTTTTAACCGCATTCCAATTCTCATAACATGTGAATGTGACCAGCCCCCAATGAAGCCGATTCACACATATCCGGTGCGGTTTTGTGTCGGGTTCAGGTGTGCAAATTCAGGCAAAAATTCACATCTTAATAGCACCTGAACCGGTGTACAGAGATGCACCAAGGTCTGGACTGCAAACCACACCTGGACATGCGTGAACTCAGCCTGGGAGTTTTCCCTTCCCTGAGATTTATAACATTTTTTTAAAAAAATTGATGAAACGCGTTGGACACAAGGAATGTTGAAATAACTTTATTTAAAGTATAATCTACTTATGTTTTGCCTTCCTCCCTCATCAGCATAAATAAAAAAAAAAACTGTTTTCATTGCATACCTTATTTTAGTCACTGTGATGTCCTCACTGGGTCTCTGTGCTTTTCTATGCAATGCTGGCAGATCATGGCTGCTGCACATAGGTTCTTGAAAACATTGCAGCCCCCGGCCTCAGTACCCCTCTCAAAAGCCCTCAGCCCCTGATGCAAGCAGTGGGAGGAGTTATGCAAATATCAAAATTATTTGATGGGCGGGCGTCAGTCTCGGAGCAGTGGGCATTCCAAGGCTTGGCTGCATTTGCATAGGTAACGCCCACATGCCGCGCCTCAATGATTGGCAGAACTGAATCTGGGGAAGCTGGGGAGGAAAGGCCCAGTGGTAGGCAACCTTGGGGCCCTCCAGCTGTTGCAGAACTACAAGTCCCATCATGCCTCTGGGAGCAATTGTAATGTCCAGCCTTGCAATGTCTCATGGGAAATGTAGTTCCACAACAGCTGGAGGGCTACTGGTTGCCTACCCCTGGGCTAGATGATGCCGGACGTCCTCCAGCTGAGGCTCTACCGTGCTATGTTCCCACGTTTATACACTTCTGGTTGCAGCACCAATGGGATTTGGCCCATCTGTTACTTTATTAAATAAAATTAATAAAAAAAAAAAAGGGTTCCTCCTATAGAAGTGTGTGGGAGGAATATTTGATGGCGGTGACATTTAGAGATAATCATAGAGAAGTACATCGCGGAGGGAACAAAGGACACCTTGGAAATAAACGACGGCGCAACAAAGTCACCTTCACCGTTCGCTGAAAAATGAACATTCATGGAAATGGCAGCGCGAGGGAACATCGAAACGTTCAACCTCCCGTGATTTATGGATATAAATCTGAGGAATCTTCTGCAATCTCGTCTTGGGCATCCCCGCTGCCCTGATGTTCTGTGCGGTGACATTGCGAAGTGCGTCGTATCGATTCCCCTGCTGGTCGATGAACGGCCAATCACCTTAAAGGCGTCCAGGCGCAGGAAATGATGAAATCACGAAAACAGGTATGTGGCCAGATAGACCTTCAGAACGACCTCCATTGTCCCACCATGGTCCATGGTCTACATATGACTGTGCAGTCCCATAGCCACTGGAGTCAGACCCACTAATGGACAGACCTGGTCAGACACGCCCCCTCCCCTTATCTGCAATGGGAGTCTGAGGGAGGATGCTTGCATTGAGGGGTGTGGCTGTTACTCAGCTCTGCAAACACAGCAATTAACACTACTCAGCTCTGCCAAAAAAGAGCAAATAACACTACTCAGCTCTGCCAGTACAGAGCAAGTAACACTACTCAGCTCTGCCAACACAGAGCAAAAAACACTACTCAGCTCTGCCAACACAGAGCAAGTAACACTACTCAGCTCTGCCAGTACAGAGCAAGTAATACTACTCAGCTCTGCCAGTACAGAGCAAGTAACACTACTCAGCTCTGCCAGTACAGAGCAAGTAACACTACTCAGCTCTGCCAGTACAGAGCAAGTAACACTACTCAGCTCTGCCAGTACAGAGCAAGTAACACTACTAGGCTCTGCCAACACAGAGCAAGTAACACTACTCAGCTCTGCCAGTACAGAGCAAGTAACACTACTCAGCTCTGCCAACACAGAGCAAGTAACACTACTCAGCTCTGCCAGTACAGAGCAAGTAACACTACTCAGCTCTGCCAGTACAGAGCAAGAAACACTACTCAGCTCTGCCAACACAGAGCAAGTAACACTACTCAGCTCTGCCAGTACAGAGCAGGTAACACTACTCAGCTCTGCCAGTACAGAGCAAGTAACACTACTCAGCTCTGCCAGTACAGAGCAATTAACACTACTCAGCTCTGCCAGTACAGAGCAAAAAACACTACTCAGCTCTGCCAACACAGAGCAAGTAACACTACTCAGCTCTGCCAACACAGAGCAAGTAACACTACTCAGCTCTGCCAGTACAGAGCAAGTAACACTACTCAGCTCTGCCAGTACAGAGCCAACATAATTCAATCTGATTCCTCTGAGCCCAGGTCATTCTAGACCGGTGAACAATGTGTGTTGGCTCAGCCAATTGTAGGCTCAGTAAGGAGCCCATAGTGACAACCAGGGTGACAACACAGCAGCACAGTTGGAGGCAACTTTCACCCCATAAGAGGAACTGTGGTTTGCTGGTAGCTGACCATGGGCTGTCTGTGCCACCTCGACCACAGTTCTAGGGGTGCCAACTGAGCGCGCCCCAGAGAAAACAGCAATGCAGATGTAGCACCCTCCTGGGTAGGTGCAGGTTTATCAGTGGAAATGCTTATGATGGCTTTGGTCTGCTCTGAGTTTCACAGGAGGCCATGCGGCTGGCTGCCTCCCTCTGTTTTCTGGTTGGTTTTGGGCTGGGAGAGTGTATGAATCTTTATGTGGTCCCAGCCAATCTCTGGGGGAGGGTGCCCAGATGGTGGCTGGGAGAGTGCATAAATAGTCTGACGCTTGGAGCTGCCCTGTTCTTGTCCAGGAGGAGGAGATCTCAGCCTGAGGGGCCAGCTGTGCTTTTCTGCTGCTCATTGAGGTGCCAGCTGGCTAGCTAGGGGGCCTGTTCTGCTGGAGCTCACATAGGGACTTCATTGGGGATCTGGTCTGGAGGATTCACAGGAGAGGTGTCTGGAAGGTAGTGGAAGGAGGCAACTGATTATCCAAGGACATTAATGAGTTCAGACCGGTGTGTGAGATCCCAGTGACTGCGTGCTGCCGCTATCGCTCATCCATCAGTCAGCTTGTGCTTAAAAGTGGACATGGTTCAAGGTGTCCCTGTGCAGCTTATGGTGCCCATTATTTGCTGCTGCAAGGACTGCACTTTTTTAGGAGGAGGACAGGTGTCCTCAAGTTATTACTTGACGTTGCTGGAGTATCCCTCGGTTATCTTGCACCCATCCGTGCTCGAGTTTTTTCAATAATGCATCAAAGAGAATACCCCTAGATGGAACGTTGACCCGAAAGAGAGATTGAGACTGTGTGCCCGGCTGCGCGTGCATCTGCTGGAGAAAGAACCTTGGGACCCAAACAGCAGGCCCCCTAGGACGTGAGTACTACACATACACTATATAACCAAAAATATTAGGACACCTGCCTTCACATGCACCTGAACTTTAATGGAATCCCAGTCTTAGTCCGTAAGGTTCAATATTGAGTTGGCCCACCCTTTGCAGCTATAACATCAGCTCTCCTGGGAAGGCTGTCCACAAGGTTTAGGAGTGTGACTATGGGAATGTTTGACCATTCTTCCATTTGTTAGGTCAGGCACTGTTGGAAGAGAAGGCCTGGCTTGCAGTCTCCGCTCTAATTCATCCCAAAGGTGTTCTATCGGATTGAGGTCAGGACTCTGTGCAGGCCAGTCAAGTTCCTCCACCCCAATCCTCATCCATGTCTTTATGGACCTTGCTTTGTGCCCTGGTGCGCAGTCATGGTGGAACAGGAAGGGGCCATCCCCAAACTGTTCCCACAAAGTTGGGAGCATGAAATTGTCCAAAATGTCTTGGTATGCCGACGCCTTAAGAGTTCCCTTCACTGGAACTAAGCGACGTTTCCCACCCGGTTGAGTTATAACTTGGA
>BLSH010447808.1:100750-127206 GCA_018402905.1 Glandirana rugosa | reverse complement strand
GGTCCACAGAGCAAGGTCCATAAACACATGAATGAGCGAATTTGGGGTGGAGGAACTTGACTGGCCTCAACCCAGTAGAACACCTTTGGGATGAATTACCACAAAGTTGGGGGCATGAAATTGTCCAAAATGTCTTGGGATGCTGACGCCTTAAGAGTTACCTGCACTGGAACTAAGGGGCCAAACCCAACCCCTGAAAAACAACATCACACCATAATCCCCCCTCCATGGTCCACAGAGCAAGGTCCATAAAGACATGAATGAGTGAATTTGGGGTGGAGGAACTCGACTGGCCTCAACCCAATAGAACACCTTTGGGATGAATTACTACAAAGTTGGGAGCATGAAATCGTCCAAAATGTCTTGGTATTCTGACGCCTTAAGAGTTACCTGCACTGGAACTAAGGGGCCAAACCCAACTTCTGAAAAACAACTCCACACCATAATCCCCCCCTCCAAGGTCCACAGAGCAAGGTCCATAAACACATGAATGAGCGAATTTGGGGTGGAGGAACTTGACTGGCCTCAACCCAATAGAACACCTTTGGGATAAATTACCACAAAGTTGGGAGCATGAAATTGTCCAAAATGTCTTGGTATGCTGACGCCTTAAGAGTTCTCTTCACTGGAACTAAGGGGCCAAACCCAACTTCTGAGAAAAACAACATCACACCATAATCCCCCCTCCATGGTCCACAGAGCAAGGTCCATAAAGGCATGGATGAGTGAATTTGGGGTGTAGGAACTTGACTGGCCTGCACCTCAACCCAATAGAACACCTTTAGGATGAATTACGGCGAGCCAGGCCTTCTAGTCCAATGTCAGTGCCTGACCTCACAAATGCTCTTCTGGAAGAACGGTCAAACATTCCCATAGACACTCCTAAACCTTGTGGACAGCCTTCCCAGAAGAGCTGAAGCTGTTATAGCTGCAATGGGTGGGCCAACTCAATATTGAACCCTACGGACTAAGACTGGGATGCCATTAAAGTTCATGTCATGTGCATGTAAAGGCAGGCGTCCCAATACTTTTGGTAATATAATGTATATGTGGCAGCTGGGGCTTAAGGCTAACCTGTCCTCTCTCTCTCTCTCTCTCTCTCTCTATATATATACATACAGTAGGGTATATTGTTGTCATCAAGGGGTTAATGATATATTAATGATTACAGAACTGCATTGCTCTTGGTCCTTTATACCAGCCTGGAGCTCACCTGTGTACGGTGTCACCTGACCCCGGCCCTTAGTCTCAGCTTACCTTTTTTTCGTAGGTCCCAGGCTTAGGGCAACCTACTTGGCCTTCAGACCCAGATCCATAGAGGATCTCCCTTATCTTCTACCGGTTCAGGTTTATTGTAACGACTTCCAGAACTGTCTCTTTAATTCTATAGCTTGGGATGTTTCTGTTTAGATCGGCGAATTGCTTGTGCAATGTGTAGTTGGGGGAGGGGAGGAGGGGGGGGGGGAACCATTCAAAACCTGGAGAGAAGAATGTCAACTTCAGCATCAATTAGACGGGAGAAATCAAATACTGAATTATTAAGTGTAATTACAGGCAGGATTACTTCAATAGGCAGAGTAATTTTACAGATGATTGCTGGAATACATGAGACAAAGGAGTTCCTTTAATCTTTCCGGCAAATCTATTTATACCACAAGAATGCTTGCAGTGTATACTTTGTGTTTGGATGGAGATGGGGAGATAGATATAGTTAGATTACTCGAGATAAAGGATTCTTTTTTTCGAGATCATTATTGGTAGGATAGCAGGTGAAAGGGGGATAAGTTCTATAGTCTTTGCTAAGGGTAAGGACAGGTTTTCACATGGGGGCGTTCAACCTTGACCTTCCTGTGGGTGAAGATTGGACATGTTTGTGGACATCTGACCATCACCCCGTCACCTAGATTATGGCTCGATGTCCACAAACTTGTCAAAACTTCACTCTTAGGAAGGTCAAGGTTGAACGTCCCCATGTGAAAACCCATTCTTGCTCTTACAAGAGACTACAAAAGCTATTCCCCTTGCCCTTGCTATTTGATATGAGTAGCTGTGGTGGTTCACTAACTTGTGGTCTGCTTGGGAATGCTTAGACCTAACTCACAATGGGCATTCCAATTAATCCCAAAGGTGTTCAGTAGGACTAAGGTCAGTGCTGATTCACCTGCCGCAGCTTGGTAGATATCCCATTCCAAAACCATGGCCATTAATTTGGAAATGCTGCCCTTTGTGGCTATACCATCCTCCACTCTTCTGGGATGGCTTTCTGTGGGAATTTGTGCCCATTTCTGAGGTCAGGTACTGATGCTGGGTGAGAAGACCTGGCTCACAATAGGCGTTCTGAATTCATCCCAAAGGTTTTCAGTAGGGTTGAGGTCAGGGCTCTGACTTCCTCCACCCATCATGCCTATATGAACTTGGTAGACACTCTATTCCAAAACCGTGACCATTTAGGCTGGGTTCACACTTATACCGGATGCGGAAGGATAGCAGGTGAAAGGGCGATAAGTTCTATAGTCTTTGCTAAGGGTAAGGACAGGTTTTCACATGGGGGCGTTCAACCTTGACCTTCCTGTAGGTGAAGTTTGGACACGTTTGTGGACATCTGACCATCACACCGTCACCTAGATTATGGTTCGATGTCCACAAACAGGGTTTAGATCATGGCTCTGACTTCCAGCACCAAGCATGCCTTTATGAGCTTGGTAGACATTCTATTCCAAAACCATGACCATTTAGGCAGGGTTCACACTAATAACGGATGCGGTAGGATAGCCGGTGAAAAGGCGATAGGTTCTATAGTCTTTGCTAAGGGCAAGGACAGGTTTTCACATGGCGGTGTTCAACCTTGACCTTCCTGTAGTGTAGATGAAGATTGGACATGTTTGTGGACATCTGACCATCACACCGTCACCTAAATGATGACTCGATGTCCACAAACATGTCAAAACTTCACTCATAGGAAGGTCAAGGTTGAACGTCCCCATGTGAAAACGCATTCTTGCTCTTACAAGAGACTACACAAGCTTTTCCCCTTGCCCCTGCTATTTGATATGAGTAGATGTGGTGGTTCACCAACGTGTGGTCTTATGGGAATGCTTTGTACTGATGTTTGATGAGAAGACCTAACTCACAATGGGCATTCCAATTAATCCCAAAGGTGTTCAGTAGGTCTAAGGTCAGGATTCTGTACAGATCCACCTGCTGCAGCTTGGTAGGCACCCCATTACAAAACCATGGCCATTAATATGGAATTGCTGCCCCTTGTGGCTATACCATCCTTCACTCTTCTGGGAAGGCTTCCTGTGGGAATTTTGGCCTATTTGTAAGGTCAGGTACTGATGCTGGGTGAGAAGGCCTGGCTCACAATAGTCGTTCCGAATTCATCCCAAAGGTTTTCAGTAGGGTTGAGGTCATGGCTCTGACTTCCTCCACCCATCATGCCTATATAGCTTGATAGACATTCTATTCCAAAACCATGACCATTTAGGCTGGGTTCACACTAATACCGGATGCGGTAGGATAGCAGGTGAAAAGGCGATAGGTTCTATAGTCTTTGCTAAGGGCAAGGACAGGTTTTCACATGGGGGCGTTCAACCTTGACCTTCCTGTAGGTGAAGTTTGGACATGTTTGTGGACATCTGACCATCACACCGTCACCTACATGATGGCTCAATGTCCACAAACATGTCAAAACTTCATTCATAGGAAGGTCAAGGTTGAATGTCCCCATGTGAAAACCCATTCTTGCTCTTACAAAAGGCTACAAAAGCTATCCCCCTTTCATCTGGTATTTGATATGAGTAGCTGTGATGGTTCACTAACTTGTGGTCTTCTGGGAATGCTTTGTACTGATGTTGGATGAGAAGACCTAACTCACAATCGGCATTCCAATTAATCCCAAAGGTGTTCAGTAGGACTAAGGTCAGGACTCTGTGCTGATCCACCTGCCGCAGCTTGGTAGGCACCCCATTCCAAAACCATGGCCATTAATGTGGAATTGCTGCCCTTTGTGGGAAGGCTTTCCACAAGATTTTGGAGAGTGTCTGTGGGAATGTATGCCAATTCTTGAGGTCAGGTACTGATGCTGGGTGAGAAGACCTGGCTCACAATGACTGTTCCAATTCATCTAAAAAATGTTCAGTAGGGTTGAGGTCATGGCTCTGACTTTCTCCACCCAGCATGCCTATATGAGCTTGGTAGACATTCTATTACAAAACCATGGCCATTAATATGGAGTTGCCCCCCTTTGTGACACCCTCCACACTTCTAGGAAGGCTTTCTATAAGATTTTGGAGTGTCCATGGGATTTTGTGCCCACCTGTGAGATTAGGTTCTGATGTTGGATGAGAAGACCTGGCTTGTCATCAGGGTTACAATTAATCCTAAAGCTCTTCAGTAGGGTTAAGGTCAGGGTTCTGTGGTGGACACTCGAGTTCCGCCACCAATCACACTTATATGAGCTTGTTGTATGTCCCGTTCCCAAACCATAGCCATTTATATGGCATTGTCCTCCTTTGTGGCTATACCATCCTCTTCTCTTCTGGGAATGTTTTCCACAAGATTTTGAAGGGTGTCTGTGGGATATAGTGCCCATTGTGAGTTCAGGTACTGATGTTGGATGAGAAGACCTGACTCACAATCGACTTTCTACTTCATTCCAAATGTGTTCAGTAGGGTTGAGGTCAGTTCTCTCTGCAGGACACTCAAGTTCCTCCATGACCTCAAACCTATTGAACACCTTTGGGGTGAGAAGATTTGATCCCAAAAGGGTCCAATAGGGTTGAGGGTAGGTACTGATGTTGGATGAGAAGACACAATCCCAAAGGTCGTCCAAAAGTAGGCCTGTGGTCAGTGATCTGTGCAGGACACTTGAGTTCTTCTATACCAAACTGGTCACACCATGTCTTTATGGAGCTGGCTTGGTGCACAGGGGCACAGTCATGCTGGAACAGAAAAGGGCCTTCACCAAAATGTTACCACAAGTTTGGAATCATCTACAATGTCTTTGTATGATGCAATTTTACCAGGACCCTCCATTGTAAACACCTGAACTCATCCATATAGTGTAAAGCAGGGATAGGCAACCTTGGCCCTCCAGCTGCGGTAAAACTACAAGTCCCATGAGACATTGCAAGACCCTGACAATCACAGGCATGACTCCTAGAGGCAGAGGCTTGATGGGATTTGTAGTTTCACCACAACTGGAGTGCCAAGGTTGCCTACCCCTGTTGTAAAGGATGTCTCTGAATCAGGCATGTCACTATGTGTGGCCCTCTTGCTGCATTGTTGGGATCCTCGATTCTCCACTACGTGGTACAGAGACCCCCTTCAGGTCCCAAAGTCCTTGGTACAACTCAACTATAAATATAAAAAAATAAGAACTGTCCTCGGGACTTCTACATACCCAGTTCCTAAAAAGACCACACAAAATATATACAGCTGTAGCTTAAATCCTATTAAAGATTTGTTTATTTATACAAAATTAAAATCACATACCATGGTACAGCAGGTAAAAACATTCTGGGTGATTGGACAGGTGGTTAGTGAGACATCCTTTATATAAACTAGAGTACCCTGCCGAAAGAACCCATATCTCCAATGTATATACATTATCAACCTAAACCAACATTATGAGCTGTCAATGGGCGATGGACGCATCTTTGGGACCCTCAGCTGTTGTAAAAGTAGAGGTATACCCTAAATGGTTGATATTTAAATTGGCAAGGCACTGTGTATCATAAATTGCCACATTTTTCCTTTTAGAGAATCCTTATTATTTTGACCTTACTGGGTAGGGCTTCCCTCAGTTCTTGATTTCCACATTCCACAAAAATTCCTTTGAGATTCTGCTCCATGTTGACATATTAATGCCTCTGCTGGATTCAGATCTGGTGACTGGCCTACCATCAGTGGAGATTCATTGGACAAGGCTACATTTTTCCAGTCTCTATCTGTCCCGTTTCAGTGATCCCAGTCCATTGCAGCCTCAGCTTTCTGTTCTTGGTTGACAGGAATGGAACCCATGGTGGTCTTCTAATCTTGTAGACCATCCACCTCAAGGTTCCATGCATTGTACACTCTGATATGTTTTTTTTTCCTTTTAGAACATACCTATTTGTTTAACCTTACTATTCTAATACTGGGTAGGGCTTCCCTCAGTTCTTCGTGGCATAGATTCAAAATTCCACAAACATTCCTTTAAGATTCTGCTCCATGTTGACATAGATTTGTCAGCTACGTATCCCAAAGGTGTTCTACTGGATTCAGATCTGGTGACTGGTCTACCATCTGTGGAGATTCATCAGACCAGGCTTCATGTTTCCATTCTCTATCTATACAGTTTTGATGATCCTGAGTCCATTATAGCCATGGCTTTTTATTCTTGGCTGACAAGGGTCAAACCCACGGTGGTCTCCTGCTGTTGTAGACCATTCACCTCAAGGTTCCACGCATTGTACACTCTGAGATGTTTATTTCCTTTTAGAACATACCTATTTGTTTAACCTTACTATTCAAATACTGGGTAGGGCTTCCCTCAGTTCTTCGTGGCATAGATTCAAAATTCCACAAACATTCCTTTAAGATTCTGCTCCATGTTGACATAGATTTGTCAGCTGCGTATTAATGCTGCAAATCTTCTGTTCTTCCACATCCCAAAGGTGTTCTACTGGATTCAGATCTGGTCTGCCATCTGTGGAGATTCATTAGACCAGACTTCATGTTTCCATTCTCTATCCTTACAGTTTCGATGATCCTGAGTCCATTGCAGCCACGGCTTTCTTGGCTGACAGGGGTGGAACCCATGGTGGTCTTCTGCTGTTGTAGACCATCCACCTCAAAGTTCCATGCATTGTACACTCTGAGATATTTTTTTCCTTTTAGAACATACCTATTTTTTAACCTTACTATTCCAATACTGGGTAGGGCTTCCCTCAGTTCTTCGTGGCATAGATTCAAAATTCCACAAACATTCCTTTAAGATTCTGCTCCATGTTGACATAGATTTGTCAGCTGCGTATTAATGCTGCAAATCTTCTGTTCTTCCACATCCCAAAGGTGTTCTACTGGATTCAGATCTGGTCTGCCATCTGTGGAGATTCATTAGACCAGACTTCATGTTTCCATTCTCTATCCTTACAGTTTCGATGATCCTGAGTCCATTGCAGCCACGGCTTTCTTGGCTGACAGGGGTGGAACCCATGGTGGTCTTCTGCTGTTGTAGACCATCCACCTCAAAGTTCCATGCATTGTACACTCTGAGATATTTTTTTCCTTTTAGAACATACCTATTTTTTAACCTTACTATTCCAATACTGGGTAGGGCTTCCCTCAGTTCTTCGTGGCATAGATTCAAAATTCCACAAACATTCCTTTAAGATTCTGCTCCATGTTGACATAGATTTGTCAGCTGCGTATTAATGCTGCAAATCTTCTGTTCTTCCACATCCCAAAGGTGTTCTACTGGATTCAGATCTGGTGACTGGTCTACCATCTGTGGAGATTCATCGGACCAGGCTTCTTGTTTCCATTCTCTATCTGTCCAGTTTTGATGATCCTGAGTCCATTATAGCCATTGCTTTCTATTCTTGGCTGACAAGGGTCAAACCCATGGGGGTCTTCTGCTGTTGTAGACCATCCACCTCAAGGTTCCATGCATTGTACATTCTGAGATATTTATTTCCTTTTAGAACATACCTATTTGTTTAACCTTACTATTCTAATACTGGGTATGGCTTCCCTCAGTTCTTCGTGGCATAGATTCAAAATTCCACAAACATTCCTTTGAGATTCTACTCCATGTTGACATAGATTTGTCAACTGCATACAGTTTTAGTGATCCATTGAAAGTCTATTGAAATCTTTCTGTTCTTGGTTGACAAGAGTGGAATCCAACATGGTCTTTGGCTTTTGTAGACTATCCATTTTAAGATTCCATATGTTGCACATTCTGAGATTTTTTTTCCAGTCCAGTCCAGTTTTCGTGATCAAGACTCCATTGCAGCCTCAGATTTCTATTCTTGACTGACAGGAGTGGAGCCCATGGTGGTCTTCTGCTGTTGTATGTCGAGCATCCACCTCAAGATTCCATATGTTGCACATTCTGAGATTTTTTTTTCCAGTCCAGTCCAGTTTTCGTGATCAAGACTCCATTGCAGCCTCAGATTTCTATTTTTGACTGACAGGAGTGAAGCCCATGGTGGTCTTCTGCTGTTGTAGAGCATCCACCTCAAGATTCCATGTGTTGCACATTCAGAGATGTTTTTCTTCTCACTCCAGTTGCAAAAAGCCATTATCTGACCTACCATAACCTTTCTTTCAGCTCCAACCGGTCTGGTCCTTCTCCTCTGACCTCTCTCAAGATGCTTCCATGTGCAGAACCGATGCTCAAGTTTTTATTTAAATTTTTTTTATTTTTGTACACCATTCTGAGTAAACTCTAGAGACGGCTGTGTGTGAACATCCTAGAGATCAGCACGTAAAAGACGACGCCAACCAACCAAATCATGCCACGGCCAAAAATCACATTATTTCCACACACTGGTGCTGAATGTGAACAGTAATCGAAGCTCCTGACCTGTATCTGTGTGGTTCCATGCATGAATAAGCCGGTGTACAGGTGTTCCTAATAATATATGCTCAATGAGTGTATATAGAAATGAATACAATGGGGGCAGGCTTACTAGGCTGCCTAGCTGGAATAAGCGCTGGAGAATTTTGGTATTGTTCATAGTATCGTCTTACCTCCATGCCTCTCCTTTTTTCTAGCATTTTGTTGATCAGCTGTTGTTTCCTTTGCTTTTTTTGGATTCAGTACGGAGAACACTGGGTGTCTTCAGCTGCCTTGAGCAAATTTAGGATCTGGTGTGAACCTGTAAGGAAGATGGGGGTGGGGGTGTCTCCAGGTAAACCCACTCTCAGTTGACCACCAGTGCAGACTTCCAATGAAGAAACATAATATAGACATTCTTTTTCTGATTTTAAATGTTTGTACCTCACCAGTCATGCATGCCGAGCAGAGTTTACATTACTTTTAGCTG
This sequence comes from Glandirana rugosa, assembly GCA_018402905.1. NCBI lineage: Eukaryota > Metazoa > Chordata > Amphibia > Anura > Ranidae > Glandirana > Glandirana rugosa. The sequence goes on along the minus strand of BLSH010447808.1, from coordinate 118,168 downwards.
TTTGGTCGCACTCCCTGAGGTCCGTACGTAGCTACATTCCTCCCATTTACTATTTATGTCTGGATCTGACAGTCATACAAATGCCTGCTGTACTGAGAATGGCCACACACAGATCAATCCTTCATCCATTGTGAAAGGTTAGAGTATTACTTTTGACAACTTAGTGATGGTGAGGCTATTATGGGGTTCATAAGGCTATTATGTTGTTCCAAAGGCTTTTATACGTGTTTCTAAGGCTATTGGGGGGTTCCTAAGGCTATTATGGAGTTTATATGGTGTTCCCAAAGGTATTATGGGGTTCCTAAGACTATTATGGGGTTTCTATGGGCTTCCTAGGGCTGTTATGGGGTTCCTGTGGGGGTCCTAAGGCTATTATGGAGTTTCTGTGGTGTTTCCAAAGATTTTATGGGGTTCCTAAGGCTATAATGGGGTTTCTATGGGCTTCCTAAGGCTATTATGGGGTTCCTAAGGCTATTATGTTGTTACAAAGGCTTTAATACGTGTTTCTAAGGCTATTGGGGGGTTCCTAAGGCTATTATGGAGTTTATATGGTGTTCCCAAAGGTATTATGGGGTTCCTAGAACTATTATGGGGTTTCTATGGGCTTCCTAGGGCTGTTATGGTGTTCCTGTGGGGGTCCTAAGGCTATTATGGAGTTTCTGTGGTGTTTCCAAAGATATTATGGGGTTCCTAAGGCTATAATGGGGTTTTTATGGGCTTCCTAAGGCTTTAATGGGGTTCCTAAGGCTATTATGGGGTTTCTATGGGCTTCCTAAGGCTGATATGGTGTTCCTGTGTGGGTCCTAAGGCTATTATGGAGTTTCTGTGGTGTTTCCAAAGATATTATGGGGTTCCTAAGGCTATAATGGGGTTTCTATGGGCTTCCTAAGGCTTTTATAGGGTTCCTGTGGGGTTCCTAAGGCTATTATGGGTTTCCTACGGCTATTATGGGGTTCCTATGGGGGTTCTTAAGGCTATTATGGGGTTCCTAAGGCTATTATGGGGTTCCTATGGGGTTCTTAAGGCTATTATGGGGTCCCCGTGGGGTTCCTAAGGCTAAGAAATAGAGGGGATGTGTCACTCTCTCACAGAACATAGTAATAACGTGTCACTCCCTTGCCAAAATTTCTTCAAAACCCAAGTCACCAAAGAGAAAGTAGCACACGCAAGCAGGTGAGTGTTTCGCCCCACGCTTTGCTCACCAAAGTGACAGATTGCTTCTTGGCATTTTGGCTAACATCAAGTGTAGTATCTGTTCTTGTCAGTGTCCAGTAGGGGCGCTCTGCCATTATTCTGGCATCCTAGCTGGGATGGATGGTCGTTTAATATCCCTGCTAGTATGATTGGGGTCCTGAGGGATATTCTCAGTGAGAACGAATCTGACTTAAGCATCCCCCAGGTAAGGTGGGGGGTGGGTAGTACTTACCTAGAGTGGGGATTCCAAGGGGCCTAGTGCATGGTCAGGGGTCAGGAAGGCTGCGGTATTAGGCGCCCCCTGGGATTGGTGACCTGCGAGTGCTCCTAGAATAACTATGGGTTTTATGGCTTTCAATATGGGGACGTTTTTGCACTACTCCTCATGGGCTAGGCCTTTTGGCAGAGACCAGGGCAATTTTTTGTTACCAGGCTGAAAGGCCTAGCCACTGCACCTGCACTAGGACCTTTTTTTGTTTCTTCACGTATTGTCACTTGCACTTATTGTGTGGTGTACCTGGTTGGAGGTCGGATTGACAAAAGGGATTCCATTGTGGTTAAGCAGTGAGCACCCCTGGAGATGGGAACAGAGAGTGCAAGGCTCAAAGAAGCATGGGTGCCATTTAAGTAGATCTCATAAGGGTTACTTGCAGAGGGGCCGGCTGAGTACACGTCAGATGGTCTGTCAAGGCTGATAGCAGGACCTTTGCATTAGAGGTATAGCGAGACTGAGGCAGGGACCACTACTAAGATGGCACCTGAGGCAGGAGAGCGGTCAGACTGGCAGAAAAGGCGTAGTCAGGATTAGAGCCGAGGTCACACAAGGAGGATCAATCTAAAGGAGAGGCAGGAGCGTAGTCAGGAACAGAGCCAAGGTCATACACAGGAACCAGGAAGAGCAGGCAGCATAGTCAGGAGAGCAAGCCAAAGTCACACACAATTGATCAGGAGAGATAGAGTCCTTAAAACAAGCCAGTGATCAAACGAGGAGTCAGGCAGAAGGCAGGTCCAGAGACAAGCCAGGTCAGTAGCGGGAGGTCCAAAGAATACCAGAAGCAGAAGGACAAGGAACTCAAGGGAGGCTGAAGATAATCTAGCAATCTCTGGTTCATGCTGTAATCCTTATATAGGGCGTTTGGTGCCGGTTCTATGCAGACATGCACCAGTGCGCGCATCTACACCAGCGTGCACGAGGGCGCGCGCCGGCACAATCCTAATACACCTGTGTGCATTCCTGCACAAACGAGCACCAAATATTGGCAACTGTGCCAGGTCCTCTTTTCAGCGTACGCACATCTTTGTTCTGAATGGCGTCCTGACAGATTGTAGGGTGTGGGTCTTCAGGCCTAGCCTAAAGTCTAGTGGGAAGATATGTGGCCCTTAGGTTCCTTCCTCCTCTGCTCTAGGGAGTCTCTCTTTGGGAGAGCTCCCACTCAGTACTCGTTGGTTGGCTTTAGCCGATCATGAGGCGCTGGGTCCACTGGGCCTTTTGGCTTGGTGGACCTGAGTGTTCCTTACCCCCATCAGGAGTCTTGTGCCTCGGGGTGGGGTGTTCAGGGAAAGGTCCTACCTCTTCGGGAAGAGACCATTTGACCCATCCTAAGTGCACTTTTTTAGGTGCCAGATAGCATTGCCAGCATGACATGGCCCTTAGGCTCCGTTCACATAAAGGTGATTCATATGGCCTACTTATGAACAGAGCCTTTGACTGAAGAGTCAGATCTTCTCAGATGCCCATTCTCGACTGGTCCTCTTTAATTCCATTGTATCTCTCAAGCAGCAAACTAGAGACTCCACGGAAAGAGACGAGACTCTGGATCTCCTGCCGTAGTTCATACAGAAGGGCCGTCCTTCAATAATGTAATGTTTGGCTCCATCCAAGGTTCATTTTTACGCGATCAATAACCAATTTATATTTCATCCATACCGGCGCACTGCTGATGTTATCTGCTTTTTTTTTAGCAATGAGATGAATTTATATTTTATGTTGCCGAAGAATCGGGAGCGTTAAGTGGCGGCTACTAAACATCTCTTTTTCCTTTTCTGAGAACCTCAGATGTTGGCGAGACTTCCTGACAACCCCGAGCCGAGTCACTTTGGAGAACGGCAATAACTTTTATCTGTGCGTCCCCCGGCGGTTTCAGTTTACCGGCTTTTTGTCTGAACGGGAAGACAGCCTTCTGTTTTATCTAATGAAGAGCTTTGATTCAAGGAAAAACAAAAAGATGCACACGTTCCTATCCTCCGAAGGATCCTTCCTTGAAGCTTCCAAGTGCCACTTCAAACCAGGCTTGGCTTACGCGTTTTGGTGGGACGAAGGCCCATTTGGGCTGAAACTCATAAGCGATGCTTGGTTAGCGTTAGTAGAGGACACTTTGGAGGGTTGGAGCGTGTACCGGCATCTTTTTGTTTTAATTTGGATTATATTGGAGATGGAGGGTCCTTCTCCATGCCTGGTAGAGTTGAGACGCTTGGCTGGATATGAAGTGTTTATCGGCACAACTGGATCCAAGAAACTTTTTCTGCCGCTAGATGTCCTCAGTCCAATGGCCAAGGGTAATTCACCCCATGGCCTCTGCGCCCAGGACTTCCTGGACCCACCCCCCCGCCTGTGATTGGACAGGAAAATGAGAAACAGCATCTTTTTATCCTTCTTTGGATTATATTAGAGATGGAGGGTCCTTCTCCATGCCTGGTAGAGTTGAGAAGCTTGGCTGGATATGAAGTGTTTATCAGAACAACTGCCACTAGATGTCCTAAGCCTAATGGACAACAATAATTCAGCCCATATTCTTGACGCCCAGGTCTTCCTGGACCCCCCCACCCCCCTGCCTGTGATTGAACGGGAAAATGAGAAACAGAATCTTTTTATCTTTGGATTATATTGGAGATGCTGACTCTTTGTCCATGACTCGTAGAGTTGATAAGCTTGGTTGTATATAAGGCGTGCATCGGCACAACTGGATCTAAGAAAACAATAACTTTTCTTCTGCCACTAGATGTCCTCAGTCTGATGGCCAACAGTAATTACACCCACTTCTTCTGAGCCCAGGTCATCCTGGACCCACCCCCTGCCTGCGATTGGACAGTAAAATGAGAAACAGCATCTTTTTTATCCTTCTTTGGATTATATTAGAGATGGAGGGTCCTTCTCCATGCCTGGTAGAGTTGAGACGCTTGGCTGGATATGAAGTGTGTATCGGCACAACTGCCACTAGATGTCCTCAGTCTAATGGACAACAATAATTCACCCCATGGCCTCTGCGCCCAGGTCTTCCTGGACCCACCCACCCCCCTGCCTGTGATTGGACAGTAAAAAGAGAAACAGCATCTTTTTATCCTTCTTTGGATTATATTAGAGATGGAGGGTCCTTCTCCATGCCTGGTAGAGTTGAGACGCTTGGCTGTATATGAAGTGTGTATCGGCACAACTGCCACTAGATGTCCTCAGTCTAATGGCCAACAGTAATTAAACCCACTTTCTCTGAGCCCAGGTCGTCCTGGACCTGCCCCCCCCCCCACCTGTCATTGAATTGTAAAATGAGAAACACCACGTGCCCACGTTTTTTAATCTTTCTTTGGATTACATTGGATATGCAGACTTTTTGTCCATGCCTGGTAGAGTTGAGATGCTTGGCTGTATATGAGGTGTATATGAGGTGTGTATTGGCACAACCGGATCTAAGAAAAAAAATAACCTTTTTCTGCCACTAGATGTCCTCAGTCCAATAGCCAACAGTAATTTAACTCGTGTCTTCTGAGCCCAGGTCTTCCTGGACCCACCCCCTGCCTGTGATTGGACAGTAAAATGAGAAACGGCATCTTTTTATCTTTCTTTGGATTATATTAGAGATGGAGGGTCCTTCTCCATGCCTGGTAGAGTTGAGACTCTTGGCTGTATACGAAGTGTGTATCGGCACAACCGGATCAAAGAAACTTATTATGCCACTAGATGTCCTCAGTCTAATGGCCAAGGGTAATTCAACCCCTGTCCTCTGAGCCCAGGTCTTCCTTTAGCCACCCCCTTGCATGTAATTGGACAGTAAAATGAGAAACCGCATCTTTTTATTTTCTTTGGAATATATTGGAGATATAAATTCTTTGTCCATGCCTGGTAGAGTTGATACACTGGCTGTATATGGGGCGTTTATCAGCACAACTGGATCTAAGAAAAAAGATGTCCTCAGTCTAATGGCCAATGGTAATTCAACCCACTACCTCTGAGCCCAGGTCTTCCTGTACCCCCCCCCCCCCCCCCACCTGTCACTGGACAGTAAAACTAAAAACAGCATACTCCGGCTTTTTAAAAAATCTTTCTTTAGATTATATTGGAGGTGTAGACTCCTTGTCCATGCCTGGTAGAGTTGACATGCTTGGCTGTATATGGGGAGTGTATCAGTACAACAAGAACTTTTATTCTGCCACTAAATGTCCTCAGTCTGATGGCCAGCATCCTTTCAACCCACTTCCTCTGACCCCAGGTTGTCCTGGACGGGACCCGCCCCCCAGCCTATGACTGGACAGTAAACCAAGAAGGCCACTGGTCAGGCGCCATGAATGTAGAGCAGCCTTTCTTAACATTTTCAACTCCCGAGGAACCCTTGAAATAATTCTGCGGTCTCGGGGGGAACCCCAGCTAAAAACTCATGATACCTTAGTGTGGTGGTCAATGGGAAGAATGCTCCTCACACTTGTGGTCATTGGGAAGAATGCTCCTTACACTTGTGGTCATTGGGAAGAATGCTCCTTACACTTGTGGTCAATGGGAAGAATGCTCCTCACACTTGTGGTCATTGGGAAGAATGCTCCTTACACTTGTGGTCATTCCGAAGAATGCTCCTCAACACTTGTGGTCATTGGGAAGAATGCTCCTCACACTTGTGGTCATTGGGAAGAATGTTCCTTACACTTGTGGTCATTGGGAAGAATGCTCCTCACACTTGTGGTCATTGGGAAGAATGCTCCTTACCCTTGTGGTCAATGGGAAGAATGTTCCTCACACTTGTGGTCAATGGGAAGAATGTTCCTCACAGTTGTAGTCATTGGGAAGAATGTTCCTCACACTTGTAGTCATTGGGAAGAATGCTCCTTACCCTTGTGGTCATTGGGAAGAATGTTCCTCACACTTGTGGTCATTGGGAAGAATGTTCCTCACACTTGTAGTCATTGGAAGAATGCTCCTTGCACTTGTGGTCATTGGGAAGAATGCTCCTCACACTTGTGGTCATTGGGAAGAATGCTCCTTACACTTGTGGTCATTGGGAAGAATGTTCCTTACACTTGTGGTCATTGGGAAGAATTACCCCCTTACAGATAGCTAAAAAGATCAATGGTATCATTGGGAATTTATCTGAGAGGTAGAAATTGACCATTGCTCAAGGAGCCCCTAGCAACCTCTGGAGGAACCCAAGGGTTCCACGGAACCCTGGTTGAGAAACCCCGATGTAGAGTATTGGTTCAGGGAGTTCTTGGTTGGTAGATTGACGCACATTGACCCAACTGGAAGTCTTTGTATCTATTAGGGAAGGTGGACGGCTCGGGCCCTTGGTGATGATCAGTCCATCATAGCTGGGAGGATTACTTGTCAGTGACATAGAAAACCTTGCCAATAGACTCATCTCCACTCACCCAGAACCTTCTCCTCAATCCTTCCCCTGCCTGTCTGCTCTACACCGAGTTCTCTCTCCATCAACTTCACGCAATCCCTATCCATTATTCAGCCTTCCGTCCCTTCAAATCGCTGTCAAGTGCGAAAAACTGAACCTCGTCACATCTTGTAAGCTGACAGTGACCTGAAAGCTGAGATAATATCATGAACACCGATGTACGCCGAGAGTCTCATCCCAGATTCTCTGCTAACTATGTCCATTGAGACAACGCCTGGGAACAGTGGTGGGGGTGCTAACTCCTCACTACTCTATACAACACTAGAAAAAAAATTGTTTTTTAGATGCACTTTATTACTGCCATAAATATATACAGTATATATATATATATGTTATAATAATAAATGTAAAAAAATTATACATTTTCTTAGGATCTATAAAAATATAAGTAAAAAAAAAAAAAAGTGTATATATATATATATATATATTAAAAATTATATTGTGCTATATAAATAAAAAATAAAAATATAAAAAAAAACATATATATATATATTAAATCCAGTGGTTGCCACTGCACACATATCAGAGATAAAAATGGACCTGGGTGTGCAGCAAAGACTGCAGTGCATATAATCCGAAAGAGGGAGCAGCACTCACAGGAGAGGTGAGCGCGCGGTGAAGATTTTATTTCAACATTTCGATCAGGCACCAGCTCGTCTTCCTCAGGACAGTCCTGAGATAGATGAGCTTGTGCCTCGTCGAAAAATATCAAAAAAAAATTCTTCACTGCGCATTCACCGTCCTGAGGAAGACGAGCTTGTGCCTCGTTGAAAAATAGCAAAATAAAATCTTCACTGTGCATTCACAGTCCTGAGGAAGATGAGCTTGTGCTTCATCAAAACGTTGATATAAGATCTTCATTGTGCATTCACTGTCCTGACGAAGACAAGCTTGTGCCCCGTCGAAAACATTAAAATTAAATCTTCACTGTGCATTCACCGTCCTGAGGAAGACGTACTTTTGCCTCCTCGAAACGCCAAAATAAGATCTTCATTGTGCATTTACCTTCCTGAGGAAGACGAGCTTGTGCCCCGTCGAAAACATTAAAATTAAATCTTCACTGTGCATTCACCGTCCTGAGGAAGACATACTTTTGCCTCCTCGAAACGCCAAAATAAGATCTTCATTTTGCATTTACTGTCCTGAGGAAGACAAGCTTGTGCCTCATCGAAAACATTCAAATAAAATCTTCACTGTGCACTCACCTTCCTGAGGAAGACAAGCTTGTGCCTCGTCGAAAACATTCAAATAAAATCTTCACTGTGCATTCACTGTCCTGAGGAAGACAAGCTTGTGCTTTGTCGAAACTTCAAAATAATATCTTCACTGTGCATTCACCGTCCTGTTGAAACATTGAAATAAAATCTTGTTATGATGTTTTTATGACCTGCAATAAAATTCTTTACTCCACCGCATTTTTTTCTGTGTGTTGACCTTACACAGAGTACGGGGTATCCAATTCTGAGGTCCCCTGCTTTCTGCCTTTCTCTATGTACATCATTTCTGTTTCTTGTGACATCTAATTGGCACCTCTTTTCTTACACAGAACTCCTGAGGAAGCGAGCCGAGCCAGCGAAACCCGTAGAGTACACAGAAGCATTTATTTATACTCACCACTACCCTGAGATGTACCATGTTTTTACCTTCCCATGATTGTAATACTCTGTATCACACCGTTTACATGGGATATATACGCATGTCCGCATTCAGTCTTGCTATGATGTTTTTATGACCTGCAATAAAATTCTTTACTCCACCACATTATTTTCTGTGTGTTGACCTTACACAGAGTATGGGGTACCCAATTTTGAGGTCCCCTGCTTTCTGCCTTTCTCTATGTACATCATTTCTGTTTCTTGTGACATCTAATTGGTACCTCTTTTCTTAGACAGAACTCCTGAGGAAGCGAGCCGAGCCAGCGAAACGCGTAGAGTACACAGAAGCATTTATTTATACTCACCACTACCCTGAGATGTACCATGTTTTTACCTTCCCATGATTGTAATACTCTGTATCACACCGTTTACATGGGATATATACGCATGTCCGCATTCAGTCTTGCTATGATGTTTTTATGACCTGCAATAAAATTCTTTACTCCACCACATTATTTTCTGTGTGTTGACCTTACACAGAGTATGGGGTACCCAATTTTGAGGTCCCCTGCTTTCTGCCTTTCTCTATGTACATCATTTCTGTTTCTTGTGACATCTAATTGGTACCTCTTTTCTTAGACAGAACTCCTGAGGAAGCGAGCCGAGCCAGCGAAACGCGTAGAGTACACAGAAGCATTTATTTATACTCACCACTACCCTGAGATGTACCATGTTTTTACCTTCCCATGATTGTAATACTCTGTATCACACCGTTTACATGGGATATATACGCATGTCCACATTCAATCTTGCTATGATGTTTTTATTACAGAACTCCTGAGGAAGCGAGCCGAGCCAGCGAAACGCGTAGAGCACACAGAAGCATTTATTTATACTCACCACTACCCTGAGATTTACATTATAGGTCCACTATCAGGAATCCCACCCTGAGAAAGGTCATGCAGCCATCGCTGAAGGGCGTGTAGGCAGGAAGTGGCTGCAAAGCGGCTGCAGTAAACCAGCAGCAATGCTACATTATACAGTAGGAAACATTAGTGAGAATAAGTATTATATTAGGAATTTGGTATTTGTTTATAATACACAACTGACTGCGCCTCGGATAGACGTCTCCCCCCCTCCGCTGACCCCGGGAAGGGTTTGGGCCGTTCCTCCAGATGGTCCCCGGCTGGATTCTGATGCGTTGTGTCGTGCGATGTGCGCCGAGCGCGGCTCTTCTGGTTATCAGGGAGACCCATAGGGGCCTAATTACCATTCTCTCCTTTCACTCTCACGCACCGAGACATTTAAATTCCTGCCGGAATCATCTGCCGCCTCCCCGAGAACAGGAAAAAAAAAATTGATTTCCCTAATAGAAAAAAAAAATAATTCCTTCCCCGATTACCCTCTGTGTAGCGGTCTGCGCGCCGCGGCCTGGACCCCCCAACGGGCGCGCTTAATAATAATACGTTCCTGAAACAATTTGTCATTTGTGTTAAATGTTTAATGAACGTCTCCGTATTCCAGAGCTGCTTTGTAAACACCACTGGATAAGCGGTATTATACTGCATAAATATAAATGAAAAATTATATGATATAATATAAAAACAAATGTAAAAAATTATAAAAATATAAAAATAAATCAATAAAATATATAAATAATAATTAAAAAAAAAATATATATATATGTGTGTGTGTATACTTAAAAATAAATATATACAGTGCACATATATATATAAATCAATAAAATATATAAATAAATAAATAAAAAAATATATATATATATAAATCAATGAAATACATAAATAATATATATATATATGTATGTGCACTGTATATATTTCCTTTTAAATATACGCACATACATATATTATTTATGTATTTCATTGATTTTTATATATATATATATATTTTAAAAATATATATATATTTTTTTTATATATATATATATATATATATATATATATATATATATGAATATATATATATATGAATATATATGTGTATTTTTAAAAAGAAATATATACAGTGCATATATATTTATATATATACATATATATATATTAATAAAAAAAAAAATATATATATATATATATACATATATAAAATTTGTTATGGGAGATGCTCTGCTTTTCTCATTTCTTTTATCCCTTTATGTACATCATTTCTGTTTCTTGTGACATCTAATTGGTACCTCTTTTCTTAGGCAGAACTCCTGAGGAAGCGAGCCAAGCTCACGAAATGAGCTTCGGTTCTAATTCTAGTCGCACAAATGGTTAGAACCATTGTTTCCACACTAAAATATGTTTTTGCACAATAATACACAGGGGGGCGTGTTTGTAAAGCAACTAAATAAGCAATTCGCCCAGTAAAAAATGCATGTACATAAAATGTGAATGGGACAAAAAAATCCAAAAAAACAAATGTTATTAGGCTACTTCCTATGCAGGTCGAATGTTTTTCCAGCATTTGCTCACTAGATGGTGCTAAGTATCATAGGAAATGTTGTAGGTAGTGTCACAAATAGTATTGACTGTGTCAGCCTTTCTCAACCTTTTCAACACAGAGGAACCCTTGAAATAATGTTCCCTTCTCTGGGAACCCCTCCTTAAAATTACTATATCTACAACTCATGATACATTAGTGTGATGGTGAATGGGAAGAATGCTCCTCACACTTGTGGTCATTGGGAAGAATGCTCCTCACACTTGGGGTCAATGGGAAGAATGCTCCTCACAATTGTGGTCAATGGGAAGAATGCTCCTTACACTTGTGGTCAATGGGAAGAATGCTCCTCACGCTTCTGGTCATTGGGAAGAATGCTCCTCACACTTGTGGTCATTGGGAAGAATGCTCCTTACACTTGTGGTCATTGGGAAGAATGCTCCTTACACTTGTGGTCATTGGGAAGAATGTTCCTTTCGCTTGTGGTCATTGGGAAGAATGCTCCTCACACTTGTGGTCAATGGGAAGAATGCTCCTTACACTTGTGGTCATTGGGAAGAATGCTCCTCACACTTGTGGTCAATGGGAAGAATGCTCCTTACACTTGTGGTCATTGGGGAGAATGCTTCTCACACTTGTGGTCAATGGGAAGAATGCTCCTCACACTTGTGGTCATTGGGAAGAATGCTCCTCACACTTGTGGTCAATGGGAAGAATGCTCCTCACACTTGTGGTCATTGGGAAGAATGCTCCTCACACTTGTGGTCAATGGGAAGAATGCCCCCTACACTTGTGGTCAATGGGAAGAATGCTCCTCACACTTGTGGTCATTGGGAAGAATGCTCCTCACACTTGTGGTCATTGGGAAGAACGCTCCTTACACTTGTGGTCAATGGGAAGAATGCTCCTCACACTTGTGGTCAATGGGAAGAATGCTCCTCACACTTGTGGTCAATGGGAAGAATGCTCCTCACACGTGTGGTCAATGGAAAGAATGCTCCTCACACTTGTGGTTATTGGGAAGAATGACCCCCTTACAGATAGCTAAAAAGATCAATGGGGTCATTGGGAATTTATCTGAGAGGTAGAAATTGACCATTGCTCAAGGAACCCCTAGCAACCTCTGGAGGAACCCTAGGGTTCCATGGAACCCTATTTGAGAAACCCTGGGCTGTGTCATAAGAGGTGCCCAGCATAGAAGTATAAGTAGAGATAGTGGCTTCTAATGAATAGGGAAAGACAAGGTTGTCATCTGGATTGCTCCCCAACGGTTGACCCAAGTGCACAAAGCGTTCCTCAAGTTTGCAACAGTTTTTCCCATGAAGTGCTCACTCGGAGGTCAATACATTGTGGTCTAGTTGTCATGTGACCACAATGGCCAAAACTAGGGAACACCCTGTGAAGGACTAATGTGTCCTCTTCTATGAGTTCCAGTGCCATCTTGGGGAAGCCTGTGTCTTATATGGGCACCTCATTCCCAGAAGATTTGGGCGGCCATCTATAGGCACATAGGTACTATAAATAGTAATGACTGTGCCATAAGAATGGAGATGCAGGTAGAGGTAGTGTCTTCTAATGAATAGGGCGCTGGAACTCATAGAAGAGGACACATTAGAGGACACAATAGTCCTCTGCAGGGTTTTCTCTAGTATTGGCAATAGCGGTCACATGACTATCCCTACCTCTACCCCCCAATCTGGACACCTCGTATGGCTATTTATAGCACTTATGCACCCAAAGGTGGCCAAAAAAACCTTGTGGGAATGCTGAGCCCAAGTAAAGCACAGGTTTTCCCAACATAGCCCAGGAACTCAACCCATAGGAGAGGACACATTAGTCCTCTGCAGTGGTTTCTCTAGTATTGGCCATAGTGGTCTAATGAACATTTTAACCAACTCAGCCAAGTAGGAGGCTCCATCCTTGGCACTGAGCACTACCTGGCGGGCCTCAAACAAATAATTGAAGAACTGCCTCCTCATGAGAACTTCAGATCCCAAGGCTTTGATCGAACCGTATCTGGGTAGGACCACAATGTGTTGACTTCGAGTGAGGACCTCATGGGAGAAAATTGTTACAAACTTTGGACTTGAGGAACGCTTCTTTGTGTCAACTGGGGGGAGCAAGCAAGATGAAAACCCTGTCCCATTCTTATGGCACAGTCAGTGCTATTTATAGTGCCTATAGGCAGCCACCCAAATCTTCTGGGAATGCTGTGCCCATATAGGACACAGGCTTCCCCAAGATAGCACTGGAGCTCATAGAATGGGGACACATTAGTCCTTTGCAGGGTTTTCTCTAGGTTTGGCCATTGTGGTCACAGGACGACTGGACCACAATGTGTTGACCTCAGACTTGAGGAAAGCTTCTTGCGCTTGTGTCAACTGGGGGGTGGGGAGCAATCCAGATACAAACCCTGTCTTTCCCTGTTCATTAGAAGCCACTGTCTCTACCAACATCCCCATTATGGGCAACTCTTTTGGCACAATCAATACTATCTCGAGCACTTATGTGCCTATAGGTGGCTACCAAAATCTTCTGGGAATGAGGTGCCCATATAAGACACAGGCTTCCCCAAGATGGCACTGGAACTCATAGAAGAGGACACATTAGTCCTCCGCAGGGTTTTCTCTAGTTTTGGCCATTGTGGTCACATGACGACTGGACCACAATGTGTTGACCTTCGAGTGAGCACCTCATGGGAAAAAAACTGTTTCACACTTCAGACTTGAGGAAAGCTTCTTGCTCTTGTGTCACCTGGGGGGTGGGGAGCAATCCAGATAAAAACCCTATCTTTCCCTGTTCATTAGAAGCCACTGTCTATACCAACATCCCCATTCTGGGCACCTCTTATGGCACAATCAGTACTATCTAGAGCACTTATGTGCCTATAGATGGCTACCAAAATCTTCTGGGAATGAGGTGCCCATATAAGACACAGGCTTCCCCAAGATGGCACTGGAACTCATAGAAGAGGACACATTAGTCCTCCGCAGGGTCTTCTCTAGTTTTGGCCATTGTGGTCACATGACGACTGGACCACAATGTGTTGACCTCCGAGTGAGCACCTCATGGGAAAAAAACAGTTTCAAACTTCAGACTTGAGGAAAGCTTCTTGTGCTTGTGTCAACTGGGGGGTGGGGAGCAATTCAGATGAAAACCCTGTCTTTCCCTGTTCATTAGAAGCCACTGTCTCTACCTACATTCCCATTCTGGGCACCTCTCATGGCACAATCAGTACTATCTCGAGCACTTATGTGCCTATAGGTGGCTACCAAAATCTTCTGGGAATGAGGTGCCCATATAAGACACAGGCTTCCCCAAGATGGCACTGGAACTCATAGAAGAGGACACATTAGTCCTCCGCAGGGTTTTCTCTAGTTTTGGCCATTGTGGTCACATGACGACTGGGCCACAATGTGTTGACCTCCGGGTGAGCACCTCATGGGAAAAAAACAGTGTCAAACTTCAGACTTGAGGAAAGCTTCTTGCGCTTGTGTCACCTGGGGGGTGGGGAGCAATCCAGATAAAAACCCTGTCTTTCCCTGTTCATTAGAAGCCACTGTCTCTACCTACATTCCCATTCTGGGCACCTCTTATGGCACAATCAGTACTATCTCGAGCACTTATGTGCCTATAGGTGGCTACCAAAATTTTCAGGGAATGAGGTACCCTTATAAGACACAGTCTTCCCCAAGAGGGGACACATTAGTCCTCCGCAGTGTTTTCTCTAGTTTTTTTGGCCATTGTGGTCACATGACTACTTTAATCAACCCAAGAGGAGGCACTGTCTTTACCTACGTCCCCATTCTGGGCACTTTTTTTGATGCAGTCAAATCTACCAATACACAAAACATTTTATTAAAATTTGAATTTTTTTTTTTTTTGCATTTTCTTGGTATTTTTTTTTCCCTTTGGCTTAAGAACCCTTCCTCTGGCTGATTTATTTGCTGAGAATAATAAATATTGTATTCTGAAGCTGGTATACTTTGCCAATAAATGAGTTCCCTCCTAAACTCAGAGGCTCATATCGTTTCTCTTGGGGTTGCCTCCTCCAAGTAGAACCTTCTTGATACAGGTAATCGTTTACATCCAAGACGGTAAATTTGGTGTCAGAAGTGGGAATACCTTGAGGATGGAAAGCAAACAGCAAAGGTGGCCCCACGTT
This sequence comes from Glandirana rugosa, assembly GCA_018402905.1. Lineage (NCBI taxonomy): Eukaryota > Metazoa > Chordata > Amphibia > Anura > Ranidae > Glandirana > Glandirana rugosa. Next base: position 103,106 of record BLSH010447808.1, on the reverse strand, counting down.
GATTTTGTACCCCCAATGCTAAGCTCCTGGGTGAAGAAGAGACAACTGAAGGTGTCGTGATAAGTCCTCTTCGGTGTTCAGAAATGTTAAAGATCTGTAGAGATGACAATAGAGCATTCATCAGAAGGAAATACCCATTAAATATATTTATAATCAAATAATATTACATGTAATATAATATATAATAACATATTATTATTAATAATTATATACATACAGTAAAATACATAAAAAAAAGATATTATTATTTATAAAAATATAACATAACCATATAATATAATATAATATATAATAATAATAATAATATAATATTATATATAATCCAATGGTTGCCACTGCACACAAATCAGATAAAAAATTGGCCCGGGTGCGCAGCAAAGACTGTGGTGCATATAATCCAAAAGAGAGAGCGCCACTCACAGGTCTCTAGAGGTAAACGCACAGTGAAGATTTTATTTTGACATTTCGGAGAGACACAAGATCTTCTTCCTCAGGACAAATATTCACTGTGCCGTGAGTGCTGCTCTCTCTTTTGGATTATAATAATATAATATTAGATATATAATTATATACAATGCATGCAGTAATATAGAATAAAAAAAATATGTATAGTAATTAAAATGTAATTATATAATATAACATATAATCATATATTTTATATGAATATATACATACAGTAATATAAAATGTAAAAAAACTATATAATATATTCATATATTATATAATAATATACTATGATATATAATTATATACATACAGCAATATATATATAATAAAAATAAATAACAAAAAAAATAATAAATAAATAACTAAATAATATATCCTTTGTAATGTAATGTAATATAATATATTTATTTATTTCTACATTTATAATTAAATATACCCATTTAAATAAGAGGGAAATACCCCGTTACCCACATACAATAAAAAAAAATAATAATAAAAAAAATACAAAATTGCAAAATATAGTACATACAAAAACCCGAATAAAGGTTTTGTATATTGTTATTGTAATTTTTTTTTCTACTTGCTTTTTTTGTGATATTATTTTCAAAATAAAGTTGTTATAACTGAATAGTTGTGAATGCAAATAATATATGTAATAAAAAAAAAGGCTTTATACACATTTCTATGGGCTAAGCCGGTGTGCCTTGAAAAGTATTCATACCCCAGTTGGTTCCACTAGATTCTAGTTAGGGGTATCAGAGTAAAGGGGGCGCCATACAAATGCCCCCCCCCCCCCACACTTTTCACAGATTTATTTTTATCATTTATCATTTTCCTTCCTCTTCACAATTATGAGCCACTTTGTGTCGGTCTATCACATAAAATCCCAATAAAATACATTTACGTTTTTTGGTGTCACATGACAACATTTCAAGGGGTATGAATACTTTTACAAGGCACTGTATATATATATTTTTTATAATAGTGTGATAATATTAACATTTTTATGATATAATAAAACTATACATGGGATATATAACAATAAAATAATATTATGATAATAATAACAATAATCATTATCATTTATTTATTTTTTTTTATAATAAAGAGGGGAGGTTTTTTTTTCTATTTGGTCAGCTGTGAAAACCTAACCGGGGTCCAAACCTTCTCAGATAAAGATCTTCACCAAACTGGTCCCACCATGTCTTTATGGAGTTGGCTTTGTACACAGAAAAGGGTCTTCACCAAACGGTTACCACAAGGTTGGAAGAGCACAATTGTCTAAAACACTGAGGTAGACAACCTCTGTCCTCCAGAAGCACAAACAGACCATGTTTTGGGAATTTTCCTTAGATATAAATAGCTTTCATAAATGCCAAGCCATTAACATTGATCGAAAGCATGACCTGTTGGGGTACTTGAGGGCAGAAGTTGGAAACTCAAGTTCCTTCACAACAAACTGGTCCCACCATGTCTTTATGGAGCTGGTTTTGTACACAGAAAAGGGTCTTCACTAGAGTTGAGCGAACCCGGACTGTAAAGTTCGGGTCCGTACCGAACTTTGGGGTGTCCGGGACCCGGACCCGGACTTTTCAAAAAAAGTCCGGGTTCGGGTCCGGGGTTCAGGTAATTTTAATGAAAAATCTTAAAAATGCTGTAAAAAAGCCCAGGAAGGTCCTAGAGGTCTGCAAAAGGAAGGCAAATGTGGGTAAGGGTGGGACAAGTGCCCTACAAAGAAATGGGGACAGGGAAATAACTTTAAACATTTAAAAAAAAATAAAAACATAAAAAATGCAAAAATGGAGATCATCTTCAAAATGGGTCTGAAAAGATTTCTGTACCACCCTGGTCAAACAACACTTCCTTGAACTCAAAGGTTGAAGACGGGAGTTCATGGGGTTGTCCAGTA
>BLSH010447808.1:64353-100067 GCA_018402905.1 Glandirana rugosa | reverse complement strand
GATATCATATCAGTGATATAATATGATTGTTCTGAAAACATCTGGAAACTGTGTGTGAAGAGCGAAACCATATGCATGCTCTTCTCTATGCTGTATTTTCAAACACACTATCCAGATGTTTCAAGAGCATGTGTATGGTTTCTCCCCGGTTTTAGGTAAAGTGTTCTATTCTATTTCCAGATGTATGAAGAAAAGATTTAATGTGTGAATAACATCTGTTCTGGTGCAGAACACATGTGTGTGAATAGCAGATGTGCAATGATTGACGGTTTCATTTAAAGTGATACACACACTTGAAATAATTGTGCAGAAGAGATGGGCAATGATTGACGGTTTCATTTAAAGTGACACACATTTTGCAGAACAGTGATATGGGTACTCCCGGCTTATTTATACTTTTTTGACACAGTTTGAAGATGATTTTAGAACAGTTCTATGGCCTCTAATGTTAATTAATACTTTTCAGACCCATTTTGAAGATGATCTCCATTTTTGCATTTTTTGTAGGTCACTTGTCCCACCCTTACCCACATTTCCTTCCTTTTGCAGACCTCTAGGACCTTCGAGGACTATTTTACAACATTTTTTGTACCTAAAAGTCCGGGTCTCCAGTCCGGGACAAAGTTCGGGTTCTGTCCGGACCCGAACCCGGACTTTGTCCCGAAGTTCGGCCGAACCAGCAGAACCCGGACTTCTAGAAGTTCGCTCAACTCTAGTCTTCACCAAACGGTTACCACAAGGTTGGAAGAGCACAATTGTCTAAAACACTGAGGTGGACAACCTCTGTCCTCCAGAAGCACAAACAGACCATCTTTTGGGAATTTTCCTTAGATATAAATAGCTTTCATAAATGCCAAGCCATGGGCGTCCGCAGGTAGGGGCAAGGGGGGGCAATTGCCCCCCCCTGGAATCAGGGATCAGATCAGGGGTTCCCCACTAGGTCCTTATCCTCTTGAGCCATGTATGCAGTTTCTGACAGTCTCTTGGGCCATGTATGCAGTCTCTGACCGTTTCCTGTACCATGTCCGCAGTCTCTGACTGTCTCCTGTGCTATGTCTGCAGTCTCTGTCTCCTGAACCATGTCCGCAGTCTCTGAGCATCTCCTGTACCATGTCTGCAGTCTCTGACTGTCTCCTGTACCATGTCTGCAGTTTCTGACCATCTCCTGTATCATGTCCGCAGTCTCTGACTGTCTCCTGTATCACGTCTGCAGTCTCTGACCATCTCCTGGATCACGTCTGCAGTCTCTGACCATCTCCTGGATCATGTCTGCAGTCTCTGACCATCTCCTGGATCATGTCTGGAGTCTCTGACCATCTCCTGTATCACGTCTGCAGTCTCTGACCATCTCCTGAATCATGTCTGCAGTCTCTGACCATCTCCTGTACTATGTCTGTAGTCTCTGACCGTGATAATGTAATTATGACATTGTCAAAAAGGGGCAGAGCATGGATGACCTTGAAATTATGCCCCCCTGGAAAAAGTTCTGCGGACGCCCATGTGCCAAGCCATTAACATTGATCGAATACATGACCTGTTGGGGTACTTGAGGGCAGAAGTTGGAAACTTGAGTTCCTTCACAACAAACTGGTCCCACCATGTCTTTATGGAGCTGGTTTTGTACACAGGGGGGGGGGGCACAGTCATGCTGGAACAGAAAAGGGTCTTCACCAAACTGTTGCCACAAGGTTGGAAGAGCACAGGCTTCCTCAACCTTTTAACCCTAGAGAAACCCCAAAAATAATTTTCCTGTCTCGAGGAATCCTTCCTAAAACCAACTCATCAGGGCTCAATAGGAACAATGCCCCTTATATTGGTGGTCAATAAGAAGAATGTCCCCCTTAAAGTGGTGCCCAGAATGCCACCATTAAAAGACAGCTAAAAAAGATATTTGGTGCCATGCTGCTGGCTTTGCCAGGTGGTGCTGAACCTTGAACTCTGGAGGCCATCATCAGATAGGTGGTTCATCAGCCACAGCTCAAGGAACCCCTAGCAACCTCTGGAGGAACCCCAGGGTTCCACTGAACCCTGGTTGAGAATGGCTGGTCTACAATGTCTTTGTATGATGGATGATTATTAGGACCCTTCACTGGAGACACCTTAACTCCGTCATTTGGGGGGAGGGGGAGGGGACACATACTTTCGGCCATGCACCATATTCATGGAATGTCTTTCTGAGTAATCTCCCACCCAAGCACCATAGTCCCGGTATTTGTATCTAATAATAGTCGTCTCGTTCGCTCTCCACCGCGAACAGGAAAGCGCTATTTTGGGGAGCGGGGTTAGACAAATGCCCTGTCATTATTCATTTTGTTTTTAGTAGTGGAAGGCGAGGCAGGAAGAACGCCGGGGATCCCCCCATAAATCTGAGAGCAATTTTCAGAAATTGGGGTTGTCTGATTTTTTTTTTGCAATGTTTGCTTTCAGGAGGATAATTAGTGGAGCTGTCAAGGGAAAAACAAGCTTATTAGTCTGCAAGGTTAATGGGGAATTTTTGGGGGCTGATGGGCCCGCTCCCAGCTGCGTGTCACTCAACGTCTGGCCAGCACACGGCAAACCCAGCCAGAACGCTGATTACTAATTGAGTGATAATTTGAGGTTTAATAACTGCAATCTATGGAAAAATAAGAGGACCTGACACATGCTGGTGGGGGGAGGGTTAAGCTGTATTTAAATCTGACCTCTGGCCTTCCCTTCAGTCTTGCACAGTTGTACCGGCTCCTCTCCTGGACTGAAACGGCTTCCTCTGATTTCACTGCACACCGTGAGCTTCTCACAATGTGCATTAGAAGCTGCAGCAAGTCAGATAGAGGCGGCCTCATTTCCTGGGTGGAGGATATTACAGTACCTCTAGGTGTATGCACAGCAAGAGGCATGGCCCTTCTTGTCTGGTAGCAGTGTACATGTTGTAGTGCTCACAGTATCCCTGCTGAGGCTTCCAGGATTTCTAGGAACCCTAGGATCTCTAGTATTCACAGGATCCCTTCCAGGTCTTCCAGGAATGCTAGGATCTCCTGTACCCACAGGGTGCCTGCCAGGTCTTCCAAGGTTTCCAGGAACTGTAGAACATCCAGGACCCCTGTGATGCCTGCTGGGTCTTCCATAATTTCGAGGAACCATAGGAGCTCCAGTACTCACCGGCTCCCTACTGAGTCTTCTAGGATTTCTAGGAACCGTAAGACCTCCAGAACTCACAGGCTCCTTCCTGGGTCTTCCACGATTTTTAGGAACCCTATGTCCTGCAGTACTCAAAGGCACCCTGCTGGGTCTTCCAGGATTTCTAGGAACCCAAAGACCTCCAGTACTCGCAGACTCCCTACTGGGTCTTCCAGGATTTCCAGGAACCCCAAAAAACTACAGGACTCACATGCTCCCTGCTAGGTCTTGCAGGATTTCTAGGAACCCTAAGGCCTCCAGTACTCACAGGCTCTCTCACAATGTGCATTACAACCTGCAGCAAGTCACATAGAGCCCACCTCATTATCTGTCTGGAAGACGTCCAGCATCATTTAACCTAGCCTTTCTTGACCTTTTTAACACAGAGGAACCCTTGAAATAGTTTTAGGTACTCAGGAAACCCCTGCTAATAATTATTATATCTACAGCTCCTGGTACATACGTGGTGGTGATCAGTGGGAAGAATGCTCCTTACATTGGTGATCAGTGGGAAGCATGTTCCTTACATTGGTGATCAGTGGGAAGAATGCTCCTTACATTGCTGGTCAGTGGGAAGAATGCTCCTTACATTGGTGATCAGTGGGAAGAATGCTCCTTACATTGGTGGTCAGTGGAAAGAACTCTCCTCTTACAGTTAGCTAAAAATATCATTGGTATCTGTGGTTGCTAATCTGAGAGGCAAAAGTTGCTCATTGCTCAAGGAACCCTTAGCAACCTCTGTAGGAACTCTAGGGTTCCATGGAATCCTGGTTGAGGAGACACCCTCCTTACACTTGTGGTCATTGCGATGAATTACCCCTTAGAAATATCTAGCGACCCCTATAGGATTTGAAACAGAACATCATGGGTTCATGATTACAAACTGAGGTGTATGGAAGGCTGGAGGTCCCGCATGGGGGAAACTTACCAAGATGCTCATTGACCTCTATTACGATGATTGAGGTCTGGATATCTGGCATGTTTGCATCTGTTTATTTCTGGTGGAGGATATAGAAAACTTTCTTGTGCGCCGAAGTAGAGGAGGTTCTAAACCGCTCCAAAATTGGGCAAATTTGTGTAAATTTGGACGTGTATATACATTAGTCTTTGGTGCCAAGAGTAAGAAAGGGGCACTTCACCTCATCGGTTTTTAATAAAAAGTTACCTGCAACCTTTCAGATGAGGTCAACTACTAACTGATGGAGGACAATGAAAACGTTCCTGTTCACTATGGTGGAGGAGGTTCTCAACCGCTACAAAATTTGTGTTCATTTTGGATGTGTATACATATCGGTCTTTGGTGTCAAGCATAAGGAATGTCTCTTTGGTTTTGAATTGTCTTGGTTTTGAAATTAAAGTTAACGGTAAACTATTTCAGACAGGGTCAACCACTAATGCATGGAGGACAATGGAAATGTTCCTGTTCACCGTGGTGTAGGAGGTTATTTAACTGCTACAAAATTGGGAAAATTTGTGTAAATTGGGATGTGTATATACATCGGTCTTTGATGTTAAGAAGGAAGGAGCGCATCATCTCATTGATTTACAATATAATGTTAACGGCAAACAATTTCAGACAAGCTCAACTAGTAACTCATGGAAGACACCGCAAACATTCTTGTTCACCATGGTGGAGGAGGTTCTCAACTGCTACAAAATTGGTCAGATTTGTGCTCATTTTGAATGTTTATATACATTAATCTTTGGTGACAAGAGTAAGGAAGGAACGCGTTGTCTCATTGGCTTTGAATTTTATGGGACCTTTCCTACGGCAACATAGTCTTCTATGGGACCATTCCAAGTCTTCACTGTGTACTACAGCCACATATATTTCTATGGGACCATTCCTACAATGACATAGACTTCTATGGGGCAGTTCCAAGTCTTCACTGTGTAGTACAGCCCCATAGTCTTCTATAGGACCATTCTAAGTCTTCACTGCACACTACAGCCACATATAATTCTATGGGACTATTTCTACAGCCACATGTACTTCTATGGGACCATTCCTACAACGACATAGACTTTTATGGGGCAGTGCCAAGTCTTCACTGTGTGCTACAGCCAAATACTGTATACTTCTATGGGACTGTTTCTACAGCCACATAGAATTCTTTGGGACCGTTCCAAGTCTTCAGTGTGTACTACAGCCACATGAACTTTTATGAGACCTTTCCTACAGCCACATAGACTTTTATGGGCCCATTCCAAGTCTTCACTGTGGACTACAGCCACGTGAAGTTCTATGGGACCTTTCCTACGGCCACATAGACTTTTATGGCACCATTCTAATTCTTCACTGTGTGCTACAGTCACATGAACTTCTATGGGACCTTTGCTACGGCCACTTAGACTTTTATGGGACCATTCCAAGTCTTTACTGCGGACTACAGCCACATAAACTTCTATAGGACCTTTCCTACGGCCACATAGACTTTTATGGGACAATTCCAAGTCTTCACTGTGTACTACAGCCACATGAACTTCTATGAGACCTTTCCTATGGTCACATAGACTTTTATGGGACCATTCCAATTCTTCACTATGCACTACAGCCACATAAACTTCTATAGGACCTTTCCTACGGCCACATAGACTTTTATGGGACCATTCCAAGTCTTTACTGTGCACTACAGCCACATAAAATTCTATAGGACCTTTCCTACGGCCACATAGACTTTTATGGGACAATTCCAAGTCTTCACTGTGTACTACAGCCACATGAACTTCTATGAGACCTTTCCTACGGCCACATAGACTTTTATGGGACCATTCCAAGTCTTCACTGTGTACTACAGCCACATGAACTTCTATGGGACCTTTCCTATGGCCACATAGACTTTTATGGGACCATTCCAAGTCTTTACTGTGCACTACAGCCACATGAACTTCTATGGGACCTTTCCTATGGCCACATAGACTTTTATGGGACCATTCCAATTCTTCACTGTGCACTACAGCTACATGAACTTCTATGGGACCTTTCCTATGGCCACATAGACTTTTATGGGACCATTCCAAGTCTTTACTGCGGACTACAGCCACATAAATTTCTATAGGACCTTTCCTAAGGCCACATAGACTTATACGGGACCATTCCAAGTCTTTACTGTTCACTACAGCCACATAGAATTTTATGGGACCATTACAAGTCTTCACTGTGCACTACAGCCACATGAACTTCTATGAGACCTTTCCTACGGCCACATAGACTTTTATGGGACCATTCCAAGTCTTTACTGTGGACTACATCCACATCAACTTCTTTGACTTAAAAGCTAATGCCAAACTATTTCAGACAAGATCATCTACTAACTCATGGAGGACACCTAAAACATTAATGTTCACCATAATGGAGGAAGTTCTGAAGAGCTACAAAATTGGTCATATTTGGGTTAATTTTGGGTGTGTATATACATCAATCTTTGGGGTCAAGAGTAAGAAAGGAGCGCGTCGTCTCATCGGTTTTGAGTTAAAAGTTAACGGCGAACTATTTCGGACAAGATCAACTACTAACTCATGTTTACCGTGGTGGAGCAGGTTCTCAAGCACTACAAAATTGTAGTAAATTTTAGCGTTGAAGTGGTTGAGCAAAAAAAAAAACGGTGAAGGGATATCTTCCAATGGGGACACCCATTCTGGTGACTACTGTCCAAGAGGGGATTTCCCCCTTGACTTCCTGTTGTGTCTCCGGCACAGGAAGTGAAGGTAAATCTCCCCAACAGATTAAAGGAAAAAAAACTGCTAATAAAGTTTTGGCTTTCTGCGCGCTTTAAGAGCTGCCAGCCTTTGTTGCTCCGGCCAAAACCTTCTACTACAACACATTCGACAGTAAAATCCATTCTCAGCAGAGCAATGCTAAAGCGATTTGTAATAATAATCTGAGCCGTTTGGAGCGATGTCGACCATCCGATACCCGGCTCGGGCCCGGCGTGGTTAATTGAGCGCGCCCCCCCTGCCCAGGACACTGGGGTGGATGTGTGTATATATATATATATATATATATAACTAATGGCGCTGTCCCTCTCCAGCTCGGGCTTTTCCTATAACTGCAGGTGTCAGGCTGCCAATATAGTAACAAGTTTTATAGCGAGCAATAAAGTCTGTGTTTGTACAGGCACCGCGAGCTCCCATTAACATATCCCAGGGAAATCCGCCAGCTTACAACAGGCCAAGGCCTGAGGCTGGGGCTGCATTGTATAGTTTTAGCGAATATCAGCAGGCACCTCATCCAAATAAACTTTAGAATGATCCCGAGTCTAACTATGACATTTCTGAGCAAACACGTCTTAGCACAATGCATGGCTGCAACGGGTTTAGGCTGAACCTGGGACGTATATAAACCTGAACCCAATCCTCCCAGCCTGTTCACCAGCTGGCTTTTGTAATGACTAACCAAGGAGGCAGTTAATGTGTGGAACCTTCAATTTACATTTATATAAAGTATTAATGATACATTTCATATATGGCCTAAAAAAAAAAAAAAATTCCTATACCTGTAGGTGAGATATATGGTTTGGCTTAAAGGGTAAGTGGGCTTTAAAACAAACTTTCCTCCTTGCCCTGACCTTACCTAACCCACCCTCCCCCTATACAGATGCATACAGTACTCACCTCCATCTGATGGCCACCATTCCCATGTTTGTGTACAGACGGCTCTGCAAGTCTTCACTGTGGATTACAGCCACATAGACTTCTATGGGACCATTCCTACGGCCCACGTAGACTTTTATGGGACCATTCCAAGTCTTCACTGTGTACATGAACTTCTATGAGACCTTTCCTACGGCCACATAGACTTTTATGGGACCATTCCAAGCCTTCACTGTGCACTACAGCCACATGAACTTCTATGAGACCTTTCCTACGGCCACATAGACTTCTATGGGACCATTCCTCCGGCCCACGTAGACTTTTATGGGACCATTCCAAGTCTTCACTGTGTACATGAACTTCTATGAAACCTTTCCTACGGCCACATAGACTTTTATGGGACCATTCCAAGTCTTCACTGTGTACTACAGCCACATAGAACTTCTATAGGACCTTTCCTACGGCCACATGGACTTTTATGGGACCATTCCACGTCTTTACTGTGGACTACAGCCACATGAACTTCTATAGGACCTTTCCTACGACCACTTAGACTTTTATGGGACCATTCCAAGTCTTCACTGTGTACTACAGCCACATGAACTTCTATGAGACCTTTCCTAGGGCCACATAGACTTTTATGGGATCATTCCAAGTCTTCACTGTGTACTACAGCCACATGAACTTCTATGGGACCTTTCCTACGGCCACATAGACTTTTATGGGACCATTCCAAGTCTTCACTGTGTACTACAGCCACATGAACTTCTATGGGACCTTTCCTACGGCCACATAGACTTTTATGGCACCATTCCAAGTCTTCACTGTGTACTACAGCCACATTAACTTCTATGAGACCTTTCCTACGGCCACATAGACTTTTATGGGACCATTCCAAGTCTTCACTGTGCACTACAGCCACATGAACTTCTATGGGACCTTTCCTACGGCCACATAGAGTTTTATGGGACCATTCCAAGTTTTCATTGTGCACTACAGTCACATAGAATTCTATGGGACCTTTCCTACGGCAACATAGTCTTCTATGGGGAAGTTCCAAGTCTTCACTGTGTACTAAAGCCCCATAGTCTTCTATAGGACCATTCCAAGTCTTCACTGCACACTACAGCCACATATAATTCTATGGGACTATTTCTACAGCCACATAGACTTCTTTGGGACCGTTCCAAGTCTTCAGTGTGTACTACAGACACATGTACTTCTATAGGCCTGTTCCTATAGCCACATAGTCTTCTATGTGACCTTTCGAAGTCTCCACTGTGTACTACAGCCCCATAGTCTTCTATGGGACCCGCACTACAGCAACATAGACTTCTATGGGACAGTTCCAAGTCTTCACTGTGTACTACTACCCCATAGTCTTCTATAGGACCATTCCAAGTCTTCACTGTGAACTACAGCACATAGACTTCTATGGGACCTTTCCCATAGCAACATAGACTTTTATGGCCAAGCCAAGTCTTCACTGTGCACTACAGCCCCATAGACTTCTATGGGACTGTTCTAACAGCCACATAGACTTCTATGGGACCATTCCAAGCATTCACTGCACACTACAGCCACATATACAGTATTCTATGGGGCTGTTCCTACAGCCACTTAGAATTCTATGGGACCGTTCCAAGTCTTCACTGTGCACTACATCCCCAGAGAGTTCTTTGGAACCATTCCAAGCCTTCACTGCGCACTACAGCAACATATACTTCTATAAGACCTTTCCTACAGCAACATAGACTTCTATGGGACCGTTCCAAGTCTTCACAATGCACTACAGCCCTATAGACTCCTATGGGCCTTTTCCTACAGCAACATAGACATCTATGAGACAGTTCCAAGTCTTTACTGTGCACTGCAGCCCCATAGTCTTCTATGGGACCATACCAAATCTTCACTGCACAGTATAGTATATTAGGGTTGCCACATCATCCTTTTAATCCAGGAGACATAATTACACAGGTTGTTCTGGTCTAATTTAATGCAGATGAGGCACCAAGTGAGTTTAATTACCACCTTAATCAGCCACAGAACCTGTGTAATTAATGTCCTGGATTAAAGGGATGATGTGGCAACCCTACTGCATATGATATTTTTCAAGATTGGGTTTAGATCTACTGTAAAACCTGCTTCCCGTAAAGGTGGCAATACTCGCCTACCCTTTGGTGATCTTCCCTGCAGTAATTTTTTTTTTTTGCCACAACATGTCCTCAGTCTTCCGGGTAGAATGGCACCCAGCAAAAGACAGAGGGCATACTGTGAGTGCGGGGTGTCATGGCTTCTCTACCTTAGAGGTCACCATCACAACTCCCTTCATACATAGTGTATTGATGCAAGACGTCCGCCGAACACTGCCGCTCTCTGCATCTCCAAGAACCACCCACCACCGAAGAAGATCGGGAAAGGGACAGCATTTACCAAGACTGGCCAGAAGACAAAGTTAGGTATATTAAAAAAAAAATGGATATCATATACATTGGGCGAGCCTCTATGGGGACTCACTTGTGTAGGGCGACCATTGGGCCTAGCGTTGGCCTTTCATTTCAGTGGCAGTTGACTCCTCGCCAGTCGCCATCAGAAGCGTGTGTGTAGACGTTAACGTGAATTGGCACTGGGATTCCCCGGGTCACTGACTCGCTCCGATTACCTAATGCTTGTATACAGGATCTGTCTGTACACCCTGTGTGCGCAAAGCTGAAAGGGTTGTTTATTTATGTGAGCTCATTGTGTGGGGATGATGTATCTACAGACAGTGTAAAAATAGACAGAGCAACAATGGCTGTCTGTACAGACACATGGCATTCACACCCTCGGAAAGTCATACACTTCAGGATTTTCTGCAGCAGCATGTTTGCTTAAAAGAGGGGTGGCGTCTGCGTGATTGGTACACAAAACCCCTGTATAGAGGCTTTATTTGTAGAAGCCTTTCTGCATTTGGGATCAGAGTATAGGGAGCGTATTGATACAATGTTTAAACAGGGATGTCACTAACAATGTCTCTCTACACACAAGGTTTACTCAGCTTTGTAAGCAGCATCCAACCTCTGTTATCTCCGAGAGCGAGAGCCAACCGTCCACTTCACATTATAGAGCAGATGCCAGGCACACATTCAACCTCAAAGTGCTGATGGTTTCCAAAATGTGAGACGTGCATTGCTGGTAGTACCCATGCCTAATGTAGATGGTGCGTGGAAAAGATCAGATTTATTTGAAGCTATCATGGAGACTATATGGTCAAATGGTTGGGAACCCCTGACCCTATAAGCTTGTTGGGCATCCTGAGTCAAGGTCTCGCCCATGTTGTCCCTTCCCATGGCCATTAATGTGAAGCTGAACCCTCCCTCTCCACCACCCCCCCTAATGGCTATAACAGCCTCCACTCTTCTGGGAAGGCTTCCAAAAGATGTTGAAGGGTGTCTATGGGAATTTGCGCCCACTTGTGAGGTCAGGTACTGATGTTGGATGAGAAGACTTGGCTCACTCCAATATTATCCCAAAGGTGTCCAGTAGGGCTGAAGTCATTGCTCTGTGCCATTCAAGTTTCTCCATGCCAAACTGATCAAACAATGTCTTTATACACCTGGCTCCATTCTTCTGGGAAGGCTTCCAAAAGACGTTGGAGGGTGTCTATGGGAATTTGTGCCCATTTGTGAGGTCAGGTACTAATGTTAGATGAGAAGACTGGGCTCACTTCCAATATCATCCCAATGGTGTTCTCCCTCCCGACCACCACCCTAATGGCTATAACAGCCTCCACTCTTCTGGGAAGGCTTCCAAAAGATGTTGGAGGGTGTCTATGGGAATTTGCGCCCACTTGTGAGGTCAGGTACTGATGTTGGATGAGAAGACTTGGCTCACTCCAATATTATCCCAAAGGTGTCCAGTAGGGCTGAAGTCAATGCTCTGTGCCATTCAAGTTTCTCCATACCAAACTGATCAAACAATGTCTTTATACACCTGGCTCCATTCTTCTGGGAAGGCTTCCAAAAGATTTTGCAGGGTGTCTACGGGGAATCTGCGCCCATGTGTGAGGTCAGGTACTAACATTGGACAAGAACACCGGGCTCACTCCAATGTCATCCCAATGGTGTTCAGTAGGGCTGGAGTCAATGCTCTGTGCCATTCAAGTTCCTCCACGCCAAACTGGTCAAACAATGTCTATGGGAATTTGTGCCCATTGGTGAGGTCAGGTACTAATGTTGGATGAGAAGACTGGGCTCATTTCCAATATCATCCCAATGGTGTTCTCCCTCCCCACCACCACCCTAATGGCTATAACAGCCTCCACTCTTCTGGGAAGGCGTCCAAAAGATTTTGGAGGGTGTCTATGGGAATTTGCGCCCATTGGTGAGGTGAGGTACCGACGTTGGATGACAAGACTGGGCTCACTCCAATAGCATCCCAATGGTGTTCAGTAGGGCTGAAGTCAATGCTTTGTGCCATTTAAGTTCCTCCACACCGAGCTGGTCAAGCAATGCCTTTATACACCTGGCTCCACTCTTCTGGGAAAGCTTCCAAAAGATTTTGAAGGGTGTCTATGGGAATTTGTGCCCATTTGTGAGGTCAGGTACTGATGTTAGATGAGAAGACTTGGCTCACTCCAATATCATCCCAATGGTGTTCAGTAGGGCTGAAGTCAATGCTCTGTGCCATTCAAGTTCCTCCACGCCAAACTGGTCAAACAATGTATTTATACCCCTGGCTCCACTCTCCTGGGAAGGCTTCTAAATGATTTTGAAGGGTGTCGATGTTAATTTTTGCCAATTTGTGATTTCAGGTACTGATGTTGGATGAGAAGACTCACCCACTCAAGACTGGCTCACTCCAATATCATCCCAAAGTGGTTCAGTAGGGATAGAGGCAATGCTCTGTTCTAGTTCCTCCACACTGAACTGGTCAAACAATGACTTTATACACCTGGCTCCATTCTTCTGGGAAGGTTTCCAACAAGATTTTGGAGTGTGTCTGAAGGGAATTTGTGCCCATTCAGCCAAAACAGCATTTGGGATGAGAAGACCTGGCTCACCATCAGTGTTCCATCCATCCCAAAGGTGTTCAGGGTTGAGGTCAGGACTTTGTGCAGGGCGCTCAAGTTTCTCTACCCATCACGCCTGCTGTATTCAAGCTCAGTGGACTTCCCGTTCCAAAGCCATGGCCATTGATATGGAGTTGCCCCCCTTTGTGGCTATAACATCCTCCACACTTTCCAAAAGATTTTGGTGAGAATTTGTGCCCATTTGGGAGGTCAGGTACTGATGCTGGATGACAAGACCTGGCTCACATGTTCGGCCTCACATTGGGTACCAAAAAAGACCAGGCTCGCCATCAGCCTTCCAATTCATCCCAAAGATGTTCAGTAGGGTTGAGGTCAGGACTTTGTGCAGGACACTCAAGTTTCTCTACCCACCACGCCTGCTGTATTCAAGCTCGGTGGACTTCCCGTTCCAAAGCCATGGCCATTGATATGGAGTTGCCCCCTTTTGTGGCTATAACATCCTCCACACTTTCCACAAGATTTTGGGGAGAATTTGTGCCCATTTGGGAGGTCAGGTACTGATGTTGGATGAGAAGACCTGACATGATGGGCTTCACATTGGGTACCAAAAAAAAGACCTGGTTCACCATCAGCCTTCCAATTCACCCCCAAGTTGTTCAGTAGGGTTGAGGTCCAGGCTCTGTTCAGGACACTTGAGTTCCTTCACCCCAAACTGGTAACACCACGTCTTTATCGAGCTGGCTTTGTACACAGGGAGGAGGGGGAGGGCACAGTCATGGTGGAACAGAAAAGGGTGTTCAGTAGGGTTGAGGTCCAGAGATGTTCAGTAGGGTTGAGGTCAGGGCTCTTGCAGGACTCTCGAGTTCCTCCACACCAAACTAGGGCACAGTCATGGTGGAACAGAAAAGGGTCTTCACCAAACTGTTACCACAGGGCTGGAAGAGCACAATTGTCTATCATGTCTTTGCATGATGGAGTAACAGAATCCTTCACTGAAATTACCTAAACGTAATCATATGGAGGGGTCCATATACCTTTGGCCATTTAGTGTAGCAAATAAGAGCGATGCCAAGTCGGTAGAATGCAGAGCATCAGAAACTGGTTGGGTCAGCAACACGTGGACAGTGAGGAATCAGAACAACAGTCAAGGATCGTAACTGGGGAACACCAAAGGAGAAGCCACAGGCGAGTAAAGGAGAAAGCTGGGTCAGTAACAGAGGTCAGGCCGAGATTTAGGTTGCAGAACGTTTGTGGGTCACAGGTCAACAGTCAAAGAACATTCAACGCTTGGCAGGACTCAGCCTTAAATACCTTTTCTGGTCTCCTTTGATATCGAGGGGAATGTTTACAAAAAATGCAACACATATAATATGAAAGCGGTAACCCCCCTCCCCCCCTCAATTGCAAATCGGAGACTCGGTACCAAAAATTTTACAGCCACCAAAGTATGAATTATCCATTATCACTTAGCTGGCCCAGCTCGTTATTTCTTGCCCTCCCCAGGCCACGAGCCGTCAACCTTCATCCCTACATAGGGGATTTCTATGAATCAGCTCAGTGTTACCCTCAGAGACAAGTCTGGGTTGGATGTATGTAAAGATGACCCAACTCTACTGACCACTGAAGCGTGAAGGAAAAATAACACGACCCCATGAAGAGGACTCTGACTCCTTCTCATCCTGAAGGCCCTGTGTCAGCTGTCAATCACCCTGATGGACATCCCAGAGCTGCCAAGTCATGGTTGCCCTGAATGCCTTGCAGTATTCGCCCTCCGCACCAACGTTCCCCTTTCCCTTGGACTGATGATTGTTTTTTCCTTTCCATTCGCTGGTCAGCCGGTGGAATCAGAACGTTCTCCTCTGACGGGCTCAAGCCATGTTTGTGTTTGGGATTTTAGAAACTGAAGTTTAATCTGCTTACGTTTTGCCTTCCCTGGCCACTCTTTTTTTTTTCAATAAAAGCTTTCAGTTTTCGTTGCAAACCTTGTTATAGACCCAGGGATGTCCTCACTGGGTCTCTCTGCTTCTCTAGGCAAAGCAGGCAGATGGTGGCTGGAGCGCTCAGCCCTGATGCCGTGGACTGGCTGTTGGGAGGGCTCCTTTCCATTAGATACCTTCATTTACACCCAGTGATGTCATGGGTGTGCCTCTGCTCCACCATACAAGCAGTGGCGTGTTTTGGTTTTGTGCTGCCCTAGGCCGTTCACAGTGAGAAGCTGTGGCTTCCTCATCAGATCCTGAAACATAATTCATCCAAGTGCCACATATGTGGTCAGTGGGGCAGAGGGAGAGGTGCTGATATGCGGGACTGATAGACGGCACTGATAAGTGGCAGTGAAGGGGGCACTGATAGATGGCACTGAAGGGCACTGATATGCGGCATTGAAGGCACTGTTTGATAGGCACTCTTTGGCAGAACTGATTTGTAGCACTGATTGGCACTGATAGGCAGCACTGATTGGCACTGATTGACAACACTGATGGGCACTGATTGGCAGAACTGATAGGCACTGATAGACAGCACTGGCACTGATAGGCAGCACTGATCGGCACTGATTGGCAGCACTCAGTGCCTATCAGTGCTGCTAATCATTTCTGTCAAACAGTGCCTCCTGGTGCTGCCAATCAGTGCCCATCAGTGCTGCCAATCGGTGCCTATCACCGCCAATCAGTGCTGCCTATCAGTTCTGCCAAACAGTGCCTATCATTTCTATCAATCAGTGCCCATCAGTGCTGCCAATCTGTGCCTATTAGTGCCAATCAGTGCTGCCTATCAGTGCTGCCAATCAGTACCCATCAGTGCTGCCAATCAGTGCCTATCAGTGACAATCAGTGCTGCCTTTCGGTGCCAGTGCTGCCTATCAGTGCCAGTGCTGCCTATCAGTTCTGCCAATCAGTACCCATCAGTGCTGCCTATTAGTGCCAATCAGTGCTGCCTATCAGTTCTGCCAATCAGTGCCTATCAGTGCCGCCAATCAGTGCCTATCAGTGCTGCCAATCAGTACCCATCAGTGCTGCCAATCAGTGCCTATCAGTGCCAATAAATGCTGCCTATCAGTGCCAGCTCTGCCTATCAGTTCTGCCAATTAGTGCGCATCAGTGCTGCCAATCAGTGCTGCCTATCTGTGCCCATCAGTGCTGCCTGA
Source organism: Glandirana rugosa (assembly GCA_018402905.1). Taxonomy (NCBI): domain Eukaryota; kingdom Metazoa; phylum Chordata; class Amphibia; order Anura; family Ranidae; genus Glandirana; species Glandirana rugosa. Next base: position 84,162 of record BLSH010447808.1, on the reverse strand, counting down.
TAATAATAATAATAATAATAATATCATAAAATAATAAATTATAATATATTATTTTAAGATATTATTATTATTATTATTTTTGTTATTAATATTCACAATAATATTATTGATTGTATATATATATTGCAAAATACTTTTTAAATATAGCCATTTAAAAGATAATAAAATACACAAAATCCAATCAATAATATTATTAATAACAATATCATAAAATAATATATTATAATATTACAAATATATATATATATAATTATTGTTTTATCATTTAATAAAATACGATTGTCCTGACACTGACTCAGAAGACTAAACAAACCCCTGATGATCCTGCCATAAAGGTCCTTGAGTTGGCCCACACTTTGCACCTATAACAGCTTCAACTCTTCTGGGAAGGCTGTCCACAAGGTTTAGGAGTGTCTATGGGAATGTTGGACCGTTCTTCTAGAAGAACATTTGTGAGGTCAGGCGCTGATGTTGGATGAGAAGGCCTGGCTCACAGTCTCCACTCTAATTAATCCCAAAGGTGTTCTATCTGGTTGAGGTCAGGACTCTGTGCAGGCCAGTCAAGTCCCTCCACCTAAAACTCACTCATCCGTGTCTTTATGAACCTTGCTTTGTGCACTGGTCCAAATCATTTGGTGGAGGGGGGATTATGGTGTGGGGTTGTTTTTCAGGGGGTGGACTTGGCCCTTCAGGGGTTGGGCTTGTCCCCTTAGGGATTGGGCATGGCCTCTCAGGGGTTGGTCTTAGCCCCTTAGTTCCAGTGAAGGGAACTCTTAAGGTGTCAGCATACCAAGACATTTTGGACAATTTCATGCTCTCAACTTTGTGGGAAGAGTTTGGGGATGGCCCCTTCCCGTTCCAACATGACTGCCCACCAGTGCATTATTCAAGGTCCATAAAGACATGGATGAGCGAGTTTGAGATGGAGGAACTTGACTGGAGGAGAATGGAGGCCAGTGGAGGGATTGGCAGAGAGGGACAGAGGACACTGAATGGAGGCCAATGAAGGGATTGGCAGAGATGGGTGGTGAACACTGAATGGAGGCCAATGTAGGGATTGGTAGAGAAGGGTGGAAGACACTGAATGGAGGACAGTGGGGGTTTGGCAGAGATTGGTGGAGAACACTGAATGGAGGACAGTAGAGGGTTTGCCAGAGATGGGTGAGGACAATGAATGGAGGCCAATGTAGGTATTGGTAGAGAAGGGTGGAGGACATTGAACGGAGGACAGTGGGGGTTTGGCAGAGATGGGTGGAGGACACTGAATGGAGGACAGTGGAGGGTTTGGCAGAGATGGATGGAGGACAATGAACGGAGGACAGTGGAGGGTTTTGCAGAGGTGGGTGGAGGACAATGAATGGAGGCCAATGGAGGATTGGCAGAGATGGGTGGAGAACACTGAATGGAGGCCAATAAAGGGATTGGCAGAGAAGAATGGAGGACACTGAATGTAGGCCAATGGAGAGATTGGCAGAGAATGGTAGAGGACACTGAACGGAGGACAGTGGAGGGTTTGGCAGAGATGGGTGGAGGACACTGAATGGAGGACAGTGGAGGTTTTAGCAGAGATGGGTGGGGGACAATGAATGGAGGCCAATAGAGGGATTGGCAGAGAAGGGTAGAGGACACTGAACGGAGGACAGTGGAGGGTTTGGCAGAGATGGGTGGAGGACAATGAACGGAGGACAGTGGAGGGATTGGCAGAGAGGGGTTGCGGACTCGGAACAGTTGGTAGGATGAAAGAGTCTGGCAGCAGCATTCATGATGAACTGAAGAGAGCCTGTGAAGAGGTAGGCCAATGAGCAGGGAGATACAGTAGTCAAGTCAAAAGCTAACAAGGGAGGGAATGAGTTGCTTGGTGGTGTGAATGGTTAAAAAGAGGAATATTTTGGAGATGTGAGGGAGGTGAAGTCTACAAGATTTGACCAGTGATAGGTAGGAGGAGAACCAGGAGAGAGCAGAGTCTTGGAGGCCAAGAGAGTGAAGTTTTTTGAGGAGGAGCGAGTGGTCCCTGGTACCAAAGGCCGCAGAGAGATCTCGTAGAATGAGTATGGTGTAGTGTCCATTGGCTTTAGGATGGTGGAAACTAAAAGTGACTGCTACAACACACTTTGCAGTGCCCCCGCTAATGCTAACTCAACCCTAACCTAGCCCTACTAACCTCCTATTCTTATTCTAGATACAACTCAAAAGCTTGGATTTTCTCATAACTGTTTACCCTTGTGGCAATGGTCACATAGACTTCCCAATGGAGACCACAAGTGGCTTTCCAACTCATTTTACACATGGTCCACTGTTGTCACCATGAAGAAACCTGAGAAATGCCATGAAGCCATTGCTGGAGGCCATGTAGACAGGAATATTTCAGGAGGTTACGGTGAGGAGGGTCTAAGGGGACCAAAGAGTCCTGCACTCAGCCAGTTCATAGCGCAGCAGAGCCTCTTTAGAACGTAAAGCATTGCCATCTCTGATTCCATCACCAATCCATAAAAATCACATTTACAAAAAATGTGACTTGTTTCTGATACTTGGAACATGGAGGAAACGGAGCGTCTACTCATCTCTTCTACTCCCAATGTGAAAGCCCAGCCCGGGCAGCATTGCCGGTATAGCGCGGCCCCGTGTCTCTCTCATTGGCGGTGGCGGTGTTGCCATCTGTGTATACACACATTCAGAGACTTTAAAAATTCAATTACCTTTAATTGTTCAAATGAGTTACTGGAGGAGTTCTCGGGGTGAAAGGAGGCATTTAAAGGTGAACTGGAGTCCCAGCGAAGCCGACATGTGCAAGTGTTTATATACCCAACATGTAATCCTATATCATCCTCCTTCCTCCGCACCGCCACATAGCAAAACATACCTGTCCATACCGCCCAGTGCTGCTCAACGTCACCCACTCCTTCCATTCATACACATCTATCCTAAAATACAGCCCTACTCAGCCTTTGTACCCCACAGTAACTCCTAAAATAACTTTCACGTCAATAGGACCCCCTACCAAAACCAACTCATTGGTGGTCACCAACAAAAATGTTATTTCCATTGGTGATCAGCAGGAAGAATGTTCCTTACATTGGTGATCAGTGGGAAGAATGTTCCTTACATTGGTGATCAGTGGGAAGAATGCTCCTTACATTGGTGATCAGTGGGAAGAATGCCTCTTACATTGGTGATCAGTGGGAAGAATGCCCCTTACATTGGTGGTCAGTGGGAAGAATGCTCCTTACATTGGTGATCAGTGGGAAGAATGTTCCTTACATTGGTGATCAGTGGGAAGAATGTTCCTTACATTGGTGATCAGTGGGAAGAATGTCCCTTACATTGGTGGTCAGTGGGAAGAAAGTCCCTTACATTGGTAGCTTTAGTCCTGAAAATATGCTGGTCCCTTTAGATGGGAGGTCAATCAGGACCCACTAACACGAAATCCTATTGTTCCACAGAATCCTGGTTGAGAATGGCTGCTTTGTTATATCAGTAGCTATAAAATATGCTATATGATCAAAGGTTTATGGACAGCTGACCATCCCACCTTACATCATTTGTGTTCAGAGGTGACCCTCATCTCAGAAGGATGAGCATTATGGGTTGGAAAGTAATATCTGCAGGTCTGAGACTCAGGGCACCTGAACACCTGGAGCCAATACCCCAGGAGCTAGGCTGGGATTGAGGTCCTTCAGCACCCAAGGTGAAAAGACCAAGGTGTCCCCCTCCATGAGTTGTGATCTACTTAAGCAACATGGGTTGCCCTTTTTTGCACTCTCTTTCTGCTGAAGGACCCAAGGTGGACGCCTCTTCTACCTACCCCTTTGGCCTGGCCTCAGCTAACAGTAGATGAATCTCTCAGCTAGCATTTGCTCAACATATCTGCATAGACTTGGCAAACTCCTTTAGCCTTCAGTAATGACTCTCGGAATCACGACGAAATGGCAGCACTGGCCAACTCGACTCTTCCAATTGGGGTTTATGAGATGTTATTAAATTCCTTCAATTGTATGAGTTCCAACCAAAGATAGTGGAACGCGGAGGTAGATCAAGACGTATTGGCAGCGAAGGGGAACTGTCTTACAAGCAGTACCATGCATTTGGTAGGGTGTTCCCCCCAAATATGTATCTTTTTATATGCTGAGGTCCTGACCAGACCTTTTGGGCTGGTGAACCCCATCCTCCTTAATTACCCCCAATCAGTGTCCACCTGATCCATGGGATGTGTCCTCTGGTCTCCCATAAAGAGAAGCGTTGGCTTCCATGGTTCAAGAGATTGGAGCATTCACTCTAAGGTTAGTGTAGGAACTCACTGTTAAAATGGGGTACTTTGCAGCAGTCAGTGGGCTTAAGCACTTCATGGCCATTCAGTGTGACTAAACCCCCCGTATTTTGGCATTTTTTGCTATTTACGTTTAGATGCTTTTAAACAGCCTGGCAGGAGTAAGTATCAGGTGTGCCCTGTAATATGCATTTTTTTTTACCTTAGACCTAGCGCTGATAGCCCAGGAGCTAGGCTGGGATGGAGGTCCTTCCAGGGCTGGTGCAAGGATTTTTGACACCCTAGGCGAAACCTCATTTTGCCGCCCACCCCTTGGCTCCACCCCTGACTCCACGCCCTTTGCCATGCCCATCCAGATCAGCGCCAATCACATGCAGCCTCACCAGCGCCAATCACATGCAGCCTCACCAGCGCCCATCACATACAGCTTCACCAGCACCAATCAATTCAGCCTCACCTGTGCCCATCAAATACAGCTTCACCAGTGCCAATCAATACAGCCTCACCTGTGCCCATCAAATACAGCTTCACCAGCGCCAATCAATACAGCCTCACCTGTGCCCATCAAATACAGCCTCACCAGCGCCAATCAAATGCAGCCTCACCAGCGCCAATCAAATGCAGCCTCACCAGCGCTCATCAAATACAGCTTCACCAGCGCCAATCAATACAGCCTCACCTGTGCCCATCAAATACAGCTTCACCAGCGCCAATCAATACATCCTCAGCTGTGCCCATCAAATACAGCTTCACCTGATGACATGATCGAAGCAGCTGCCAGCCCCGGCTCTCTGCTCTGATAACATGAATCAATGCAGAGCAGCCAGTGACGGATCAACGGCGGCCAGGCGCCCTAGGCAGCAGTGCGCCCTAGGCGGCCACCTACTCCACCTAGTGGTAGAGCCGGCCCTGGGTCCTTCGGCACCCAAAGTGAAAAGACCAAGGTGTCCCCCTCCATGAGTTGTGATCTACTTAAGCAACGTGGGTTGCCCTTTTTTGCACTCTCCTTCTGCTGAAGGACCCAAGGTGGACGCCTCTTCTACCTACCCCTTTGGCCTGGCCTCAGCTAACAGTAGACGAATCTCTCAGCTTGCATTTGCTCAACATATCTGCATAGACTTGGCAAACTCTTTTAGCCTTCAGTAATGACTCTCGGAATCACGACGAAATGGCAGCACTGGCCAACTCGACTCTTCCAATTGGGGTTTATGAGATGTTATTAAATTCCTTCAATTGTATGAGTTCCAACCAAAGTTAGAGGAACGCGGAGGTAGATCAAGACGTATTGGCAGCGAAGGCGAACTGTGCAAGGTGTTCCTACAGCCACAAAGAGCCAACTCTCTGGTCTTCTACATTCTCCCAGTCCCGCCGGCACTCGGCAAATCCACCCCCCCCCCTCTCCAGCAATGGTAATATAATAAATACTCAATGATATACAGCAGGATACATGCCACCCGTGACAAAAGCCTAGGAGAGTGTTTAATTTCCTCTCCTATGACGACCTCTGTTATCATGTATGTGCAGGAGCAGAGGAGCGCCGCCGTACCACCGAACTCTCCAAACTCCGTTTACCCATCTAATTATTTCAGAGGTGACAGAAGGCAGACTCGCTGCCTTGGCAAAACGGGCAAATCCCATCCTTTGGCAGGTGATCATTTGTATAACAGGATGGGAAAAAAAAAAAAAAAAAGTAATCGAAATGTTTATTATCAGCGCATTAATTTGGAATTACTGATACGGTACAAAATGTCACCATAATCACCAAGGAGTGGAAGTTATACAAGAAACTGCCACTTCTTCAGAAATAACAAATAAATGGATTTCGTGCTTTACAACAGCAAAAGCTTAAATCTGACCTCCGGCCCCCTCTTCAGCCTCCTCTCCTGGACTGAAACGGCTTCCTCTGATTTCACTGCACACTGTGAGCTTCTCACAACGTGCATTAGAAGCTGCAGCAATGCAGACAGAGCCCCGCCCTCATTTCCTGGCTGGAGGGTATTGTTGCAGTACCTCTAGGTCAGGGGTCTCCAAACTTTCTAAACAAAGGGCCAGTTTATTATCCTTCAGACTTTAGGGAGTGGAAATTTTCCAGGCATCAGTGGGAGTAAACATCTTCACATTTGGTATTAGGGGGAGGAATAGTATCCCATTGTTGGTATCATAATGGGCAATAGCGCCCCCCTTATTGGTGTCAGTGGGAGAAATGGTGCCCCATTGTTGGTGTCAGTTGGCAGAATAGCGTCTCTTATCAGTGGGAGGAATAGTGCCAGGATCTGGATAAGGGCAAGCAAAGGGCCCCAGTTTGGAGACCAGTGCTCTAGGAGTATGCAGGGCCGCCATCAGGGGGGTACAGGCAGTACTGTTGTAAGGGGCCCCAGTGTCTCAAGGGGCCCTTACAACAAAGACTTTAGCAGTCTTTAACATTGGAGCCTATGGGAGAGGGACAGCCAGTTTGGGGACACCATTCTCCAGAACCATAATTGATAAACATACAAATCTTGGGTCACATAGAGAGGACCCCCTGGACAACAAATGATCCAAGTTTGGAACTTCCAGCACCTACGGTTCTGCCGTATCCGTACCCTGGGTAATGTTGGTGGTCAGATGGGGGGACCCAGGTCTAAAGCTGTGTAAGGGGCCTCAAAATTTCTGATGGCTGCCCTGGGTGTATGTACAGCAAAGGGCATGGCCCTGCCTGTCTGTCAGCAGTGTACCTGTTGCAGTACACCCATTAGTAGGAACCCTAGGATCTCCAGTACTCTCAGGATGCTTATCAGGTCTTTAAGGGTTTCCAGGAACACTAGGACCTGCAGTACTCACAGGGTGCTTTCCAAGTCTTCCAGGGTTTCCAGAAACTGTAGGACATTCAGGACTAACGGGATGCCTGCTGGGTCTTCCAGGATTTCTAGGAACCTTAGGACATCCAGTACTCACAGGCTCTCAACTATGTCATCCAGGAGTTCTAGGAACCCTAGGACCCCCAGTACTCACAGGCACCATACTGCGTCTTCCAGGATGTCTAGGAACCCAAAGACCTCCAGTACTAACAGGCTCCCTATTGGGTCTTTTTAGGATTTTTAGGAACCCTAAGACCTCCTGTACTCACCAGCTCCCTACTGGGCTTTCCAGGATTTCTAGGAACCCTAAGACCTTCAGTATTCACAGGCTCCCTGTTGGGTCTTCCAGGATTTCTAGGAACCCAAATACCTTCAGTACTCACAGGCTCCCTGTTGGGTCTTCCAGGATTTCTAGGAACCCAAATACCTTCAGTACTCACAGGCTCCCTGTTGGGTATTCCAGGATTTCTAGGAACCCAAATATCTTCAGTACTCACAGGCTCCCTGTTGGATCTTCCATGATTTCTAGGAACCCTAGGACCTCCAGTACTCAAAGGCTCCCTGCTGGGTCTTCCAGGATTTCTAGGAACCCAAAGACCTGCAGTACTCACAGGCTCGCTACTGGGTCTTCCAGGATTTCTAGGAACCCAAAGACCTCCAGTACTCACAGACTCCCTGCTGGGTCTTCCAGTATTTCTTAGAATCATAAGACCTCCACTACTCACAGGCTCCCTGCTGGGTCTTCCAGTATTTCTAGGAACCATAAGACCTCCAGTACTCACAGGCTCCCTGAATGGTCTTCCAGTATTTCTAGGAACCATAAGACCTCCAGTACTCACAGGCTCCCTACTGGGTCTTCCAAGGCGTCTAGGAACCATAAGACCTCCAGTACTCACAAACTCCCTACTGGGTCTTCCGGGATTTCTAGAGACCCTAGGATCTCCAGTACTCACAGAATCTCTGCAGGACCTTCAGGAACGCCAAGATCCCCAGGAGCTCCTGTACTCATTTTCTGTTTGGACGATGCCCAGCATCATCTAGTTCTTTCGTCCCCATTCTGACTGTCCCTGACCCGCCCCTTTCATTCATTGGATTTTAGTTTAAGCATGGAGACTCAGCATCACATGTGGGCGTTCTCTAGGGTGGTCGGCATGCAAATGCAGTCTGTTTAGGAATGGCCGCGTCTCAAGACTAATATTCACCCATCAAAGCATTTAGATATTTTCATAACTCCTCCCAAGAGCCAGCCCACTGCTTGCATCAGGACCAAGGGCTCTTGAGAGGAGTACTGAGGCGGGGTGCTGTGATGTTTTCCGGAAACTATGTACTGCCCCCTGCTGGCCCCTCCCAGCAGCCATGATCTGCCTGCATTGCATAGAGAAGCACCAATCCAGCGCTGACTTATCAAGGTCCAAAATAAGGTTGGGGGGTTCTGTACTCCTCAGAGAAAGCTTAGAACATCGCCATCTGGAAGCCTACGCCAAGAAATGCCATGAAGCCATCACTGGAGTGCATGTAGATATGAAGTGGCTGCAAAGAGGTTTTAGGAGACCGGCAGCCACAAAGGACGAAAAACAGGTCAGCACAACTACTTTATTTAAAAAAAATGCCAATTGTTTCGGATACACATTGTCCAGAGCAAACCTAATGTCATCCAGTTGGGGTTTACATCTACTTAGCAGGTGGCCAGGAATAGAGGGGCAACATGAAGGGAAATCAGAAGGAGCGGACCACCTATTTCTCGCTCACTGTTATTTTTTGCAGCCCGTCTACCAGGTCACATTGCACAAAGCCCCGAGTCTTTTAAGCCAGAAACATGTCTTCTGTCACAGAGAATTTTATTAGAGGGCTTTCCCCGGGCTCTTTATCAACAAAAGCTCTGACATACTCATGGCCTAAAATTGCTCCAAAAACATCATTATTAAAATAGGCCTATTAGTATTAAAGCAGAGAGCGCAGGGGTCAGCAGGGATATTTCTGTTGGGGTATTTTCAGAGGAACAGACTCGTTATTGTAGGGGGTTGGGGGCAAAACTGTTTATCCATATGTCACCTAAGAAAGCAGATGAAGACTTGGAGCTAAAAGCTGTCCTGGCGACCAAGAGGCCTCTACACCGTGAATGGCTCCTGTATGTGTTTGTGAACCTGGAGTAATGTATTACGGGTTCAATGACCGGACGGGATGTACAGAGGTGCAGAGGAGAGAACTCATTCTTAGATGGTTTGACTGTTCTCCAAATGGCCATTGTTGTTACTTTGAAAATGGTTCAACCACAAGACCACCCTTCTCGTGAAGCCCAAGCACCCATTGGGCTTGGATGTGTTCTGTCTTCAACCTCAAACCCCGAAGAACGAGTCAAACTTGGTTGGATATTAAAAAACTCAAGATTTCTAATGATTAGATCAGCCACTGTCAAGCAGGGTTCCAAGGAACCCTTGGGTTCCTCCAGAGGTTGCTATGGGTTCCTTGAGCTGTGGCAGGTGAACCACCTATTTGATGATGGCCTACAGAGTTCAAGGTTCAGCACCACTTAGCACAGCCAGCAGCGTGGCACCAAATATCTTTTTTAGCTGTCTTTAAGGGTGGCATTCTGAGCACCACTTTAAGGAGGACATTCTTCCTATTGACCACCAATATAAGGGGCACTGTTCCTATTGAGCCCCGAAGAACTGTTTTAAGTAAGGGTTCCTCAAGACATGAAAATTATTTTTGGGGTTCTTCTAGGGCAGCCTTTCTCAAACTTTTCAACACCGAGGAACCCTTGAAATAATTCTCCGATGTCGGGGAACCCCTGCTAAAATTTAAAAATCAGCAACTCATGATACATTAGTGTGATGGTCAATGGGAAGAATGCCCCTCACACTTGTGGTCAATGGGAAGAATGCTCCTTACACTTGTGGTCATTGGGAAGAATGCTCCTCACACTTGTGGTCAATGGGAAGAATGCTCCTCACACTTGTGGTCATTGGGAAGAATGCTCCTTACACTTGTGGTCAATGGGAAGAATGGTCCTTACACTTGTGGCCATTGGGAAGAATGCTCCTCACACTTGTGGTCAATGGGAAGAATGCTCCTCACACTTGTGGTCAATGGGAAGAATGCTCCTCACACTTGTGGTCATTGGGAAGAATGCTCCTTACACTTGTGGTCAATGGGAAGAATGGTCCTTACACTTGTGGTCATTGGGAAGAATGGTCCTCACACATGTGGTCAATGGGAAGAATGCTCCTCACACTTGTGGTCATTGGGAAGAATGGTCCTTACACTTGTGGTCATTGAGAAGAATTACCCCCTTACACATAGCTAAAAAGATCAATGGTGTCATTGGGAATTTATCTGAGAGGTAGAAATTGACCATTGCTCAAGGAACCCCTAGCAACCTCTGGAGGAACCCTGGTTGAGAAACCCTGACCTAGGGTTAAAAGGTTGAGAAAGCCTGGATTAGATGTTTTTGAGACCTTATTTTATAGTATTCCTCACCCATTGTTAAACCATCAAGCCTAACACCGTTTTCCTGCATCAGGAACATACATCCCTAATACGATTCTGTCCCACAATTGACTTTTTTTGGATATGTCAGAACTCTTGGACCACTTGTGCTTTTTCACTAGGATTCCCATTCTGATGATCTCGTTTTGGATGCCATTGGGCTTGGAATATACCGATCCATAATCTATGGTCCATGGTGCTCAGATTAGGATTTGAGATATAATACTAACAGAAGGTAGTCTGCCCCACCCCGATACATCAGAAATCAAAGAAGACAACAAAGCCACTGTCCCGAAAAACCCAACTCACCACTCCAAATTAGACCCTTTAGAAGACCATGATACAAAATGACAAGATCAGAAAAGACCATAAAAAATTACATAAAACCATTCAGAATCGATTAACGCGTGCCAAGGCTCGGCTCCATAATAAAATGCTAATAACAAAAGATTCGTATATGTGAAGTCTATTTATCTCTTACGAGGGGCGGCAATTAACACTTTATTAAGAAGGCAAGTCCTGCCACGCTTTAATCAATTCTAAAGGGTTTTTATGTCTTTTTATGGTCTCTTCTGATCGTTTAATTTTGGATCTCAGTGTGGTAGAGTGGGGAACGATGAATTGAGGGCTTTTTTTTTTTTTTTTGGATATCTTTGCTTTGAAGTTCCTGTAGAGTTCAGTTTACTGTCATAAACTTGGTCAGATGGTTGGTACATCCAATCCAGTGCAGTCCTTCTCAGTGTCAGTACAGTGTCCCAATGACACCAATGACGGGGCACTATTCCTCCCACTGACACCAATGATGGGGCACTATTCCTCCCACTGACACCAATGACGGGGCACTATTCCTCCCACTGACACCAATGATGGGGCACAATTCCTACCAATGATACCAACAATGGGGCACTATTCCTCCCACTCATACCAATGGTGGGGCACTATTCCTCCCACTGACACCAATGAGGGGACACTATTCCTCCCACTGACACCAATGATGGGGCACTATTCCTCCCACTGATATCAATGATGGGGCACTAATCCTCCCACTGATGCCAATGATGGGACACTATTCCTCCCACTGATACCAATGATGAGACACTATTCCTCCCATTGACACCAATGATGGGGCACAATTCCTACCAATGATACCAACAATGGGGCACTATTCCTCCCACTCATACCAATGGTGGGGCACTATTCCTCCCACTGACACCAATGAGGGGACACTATTCCTCCCACTGACACCAATGATGGGGCACTATTCCTCCCACTGATACCAATGATGGGGCACTAATCCTCCCACTGATGCCAATGAGGGGACACTATTCCTCCCACTGATACCAATGATGGGGTACTATTCCTTCCACTGACACCAATGATGGGGCACTATTAATCCCACTGACACCAATGATGGGGCACTATTAATCCCACTGATACCAATGATGGGGCACTATTCCTCCCACTGATACCAATGATGGGGCACTATTCCTCCCACTGACACCAATGATGGGGCACTATTAATCCCACTGATACCAATGATGGGGCACAATTCCTCCCACTGATACCAATGATGGGGCACTATTCCTCCCACTGACACCAATGATGGGACACTGTGCCTCCCAATGACACCAACAATGGGGCCCAATTCCTCCCAATGACACCAACAATGGGGCACAATTCCTCCTAATGACACCAATGATGGGGCACAATTCCTACCGATGATACGAATGATGGGGCATTATTCCTCCCAATGACACCAACAATGGTGCACAATTCCTACCAATGACACCAATCATGGGGGATTGTTTACCCTCACTGATGCCTGGACATTTTTTACTGCCGATGGCCAGAGTCCGGTCCCCTTAAAACTGAAGGACAGTAAACTGGCCCCTTTGTTTAGAGAGTTTGAAGATCCCTGCATTTGTGTTAAAATCGGTGGGAAGAATGCTTCTTATATTGGTGGTCATTATGAAGAATCCCACCCTTACAGATCCCCCAAAAGACACCCAAAAGTTGCTCATTGTTCATGGAACCCCTAGGAACCTTTGGAGGAACCCTGGTTATAAAAGGCTGGTCTAGTCACAGTGAAACTGTATGGAGCTTGCAGGCCACCAACCATGGTACTGCCTACCACTGGGCCAGATTTGCACAATGCCTGCCAATATCTGCTGTGTGTGGGCTGAAGGGTCTTACGAAATCTACACTCACCAGCCACCTCATTAGGTCCCCCTTGCTAGTAGCAGGTTGGACCCCCTTTGGCCTTCATTCTTGGTGGCAGAGATACAACAAGGTGTTGGAAACGTTCCTCAGAGATTTCCCTCCATAGTGACAATGATGACATCACACAGTGACAATGATGACATCACACAGTGGCTGCAGATTTGTTGGCTGCACATCCATGATGCCGATCTCCCGTTCCACCGCATCCCAAAGGGTCTCTATTGGATGAGATGTGGGGAGTGTGGAGGTCATTGGAGTGCAGGGACCTCATTGTCCAGTGGTGAGATGAATGGTGCTTTGTCCTGCTGGAAGGAGCCATCAGAAGATGGGGGCACTGCAGTCATAAAGGGGTGGGTATGGTCAGCAGCAATACTCAGGTAGGCCGTGGCCTCTAAACCTAAGGGGCCCAAAGTGTGCCCATCCCCCACACCATTACACCCCCACCACCAGCCTGAACCGGTGATACAAGGCAGGATGGGTCCATGCCCCAAATTCTGACCCCACCATCTGAATGTCGCAGCTGAAATCCGGACTCATCAGACCAGGCAACGTTTCTCCAATCTTCTATTGATCGGTGCCAATTGTTGCCTCAGCTTCCTGTTCTTAACTGACAGGAGTGACACCCGGTGTGGTCTTCTGCCGCTGTAGCCCATCGGCTTCAAGGTTGTATGTTTTGTGCATTCAGAGATAGTATTCTGCATACCTTGGGTGTAACGAGGGGTTATTTGAGTTACTGTTGCCTTTCTATCATCTGGAAGCAGTCTGCCCATTCTCTTCTGACCTCTGACATCAACTAGGCATTTTCCTGCACACAACTGCCGCTCACTGGATATTTTCTCTTTTCCCCACCATTATCTGTAAACCCGAGAGATGATTGTGCGTGAAAATCAAAGAGATACTCAGATCAGTCCGTCTGGCTCCAACAGCCATGCCACGCTCAACGTCACTTCCATCCCCTTTCTTCCCCATTCTGATGCTCGGTTTCAACTTCAGCAAGTCGTCTTCATCACATCTAGATGCCTAAATGCATTGAGTTGTGATTGGCTGATTAGCAATTTGTGTTACCAAGCAATTGAACAGGTCTACCTAATAAAGTGGCTGGTGAGTAAGCAGACAAGGAAGGGACATAGGGAGCTTTATGGAATTGTAGAAGGAGCATGTCCTACCATTGATTGATGACATCACTGGCCAAAAAACCAAGGGTTACTGAATCGTAGAAGAAGCATGTCCTACCATTGATTGATGACATCACCGGCCAAAAAAACCAAGGGTTACTAAATTGTAGAAGGAGCATGTCCTATCATTGATTGATGACATCACTGGCCAAAACAAACCAAGGGTTACTGAATCGTAGAAGGAGCATGTCCTACCATTGATTGATGACATCACCGGCCAAAAAAAACCAAGGGTTACTGAATCGTAGAAGGAGCATGTCCTACCATTGATTGATGACATCACTGGCCTAAAACCAAGGGTTACTGAATCGTGGAAGGAGCATGTCCTACCATTGATTGATGACATCACTGGCCTAAAACCAAGGGTTACTGAATCGTGGAAGGAGCATGTCCTACCATTGATTGATGATATCACCGGCCAAAAAACCAAGGGTTACTGAATCATTAGAAGGAGCATGTCCTACCATTGATTGATGACATCACTGGCCTAAAACCAAGGGTTACTGAATCGTAGAAGAAGCATGTCCTACCATTGATTGATGACATCACTGGCCTAAAACCAAGGGTTACTGAATCGTAGCAGGAGCATGTCCTACCATTGATTGATGACATCACCGGCCAAAAAAAACCAAGGGTTACTGAATCGTAGAAGGAGCATGTCCTACCATTGATTGATGACATCACTGGCCTAAAACCAAGGGTTACTGAATCGTAGAAGGAGCATGTCCTACCATTGATTGATGAAATCACTGGCCTAAAACCAAGGGTTACTGAATCGTAGCAGGAGCATGTCCTACCATTGATTGATGACATCACCGGCCAAAAAAAACCAAGGGTTACTGAATCGTAGAAGGAGCATGTCCTACCATTGATCGATGACATCACCAGCCAAAAAAACCAAGGGTTACTGAATCGTAGAAGGAGCATGTCCTACCATTGATTGATGACATCACCGGCCAAAAAACCAAGGGTTACTGAATCGTAGAAGGAGCATGTCCTACCATTGATTGATGACATCACCGGCCAAAAAAACCAAGGGTTACTGAATCGTAGAAGGAGCAAGTCCTACCATTGATTGATGACATCACTGGCCAAAAAACCAAGGGTTACTGAATCGTAGAAGGAGCATGTCCTACCATTGATTGATGACATCACCGGCCAAAAAACCAAGGGTTACTGAATCGTAGAAGGAGCATGTCCTACCATTGATTGATGACATCACTGGCCAAAAAACCAAGGGTTACTGAATCGTAGAAGGAGCATGTCCTACCATTGATTGATGACATCACCGGCCAGAAAAACCAAGGGTTATTGAATCGTAGAAGGAGCATGTCCTACCATTGATTGATGACATCACCGGCCAAAAAAAACAAGGGTTACTCTGCGTGGGAGTTGCTCATTGCTCATGGGACTCCTAGAAACCTCTGGAGGAACCCTAAGGTTCTTCTGAACCCTGGTTGAGAAAGCCTTGTCCAATGTGATGATAACCCAAGGACAACTGGTGAACTGTCAGCGACCAACAAAGACCAGGAGGTCAACGATAACCCAACAGACGTTACTATTAATGTTAGCAAGACCTCATCTGGAATACAAAGGTCAGTTTTGAGAACCGGTTCACAAAACGGAATTTGGGGGAACTGGAGAGTGCAGAGAAGGAGAAGGAGCCAAAGTAACAGGAGGCATGGAGGACCTTGGCTATGAGAGGAGAGACTCCTAGCCAAGCTGATCTGAATTTATTCTCCATCGAGAAGAGGCCTTGCCGGGGGAATGGGACCACCTTGTACAAAATACATGCATGGTTCATATAGTCAACGCGGTGCAGAGCTGCTCATTCTAAGGTCATTGCAAATGACAAGGTGGCACTTTCTACAACTGGAAGAAAAGAGGTTTGACCTTCACATGGGAAGTCTTCTCTACATAAGAGCCAGGAAAATGTAGAGTGGACTTCTTCAGGAGCCGACTCAAATTATGGATGGACAATGTTCCTAAAGGTGCAACACCTAACTGGCTACTAATATTTATCTGCAATAATAATCTAGGTGTTTCATCCTGCGAATATCCAGTTGCCCAAGAAGTTCGGGAAGGAACTTTTTACCGTTTGAACAAATGGAACCACGCTTTGTAGGGGGTTTCTGCTGTCCTCTCAATCAACGTTGGGTTTAGAGTTCTGGGGACGAAGGTTTCAATGAATTTATTTTTGGTTTTTGGTTGAACGTATTTTCAACGTAACCAAGTAACGGAATTTGCTACTTTTTATGGTTAAGGCAACGCCACATATTTGTAGCTCGAATAGACTTCTTCCAAACAGAGACTGTGCACAGCTGCGGGATCCTAGCTCCAAAACGGAAAATAGGTTTAGGTTCTCCCAGCAGGGTGCACCAGGCCTGAATGTCTTCTTCTATGGACCGAAGTCCTGAAGAGGTTAGGATTTCTGGCAGTCCTATGGATGCCAACTTTGTGCATTCCTCCTAAGGCAACTTCTTTCCATAACTACACAGTCAGTGCCTTATATGTTGTGCCCCCTTTACCAGAAACTACAGAACTACTACAGAACTGCTATAGAACTACTACAGAACTACTACAGAACTGCTACAGAACTGCTACAGAACTACTACAGAACTGCTACAGAACTGCTACAGAACTACTACAGAACTACTACAGAACTACTACAGAACTGCTACAGAACTACTACAGAACTGCTACAGAATTGCTACAGAACTGCTACAGAACTGCTACAGAACTGCTACAGAACTACTACAGAACTACTACAGAACCTGGGCTGAGTTACCATATCTATCTATCTATCTTTCTATTATCTATCTATCTATCTATCTATCTATCTATCTATCTATCTATCTATCTATCTATCTATCTATCTATCTATCTATCGATTATCTATCTATTATCTATCTATCTATTATCTATCTATCTATCTATTTATCTATCTTTCTATTATCTATCTATCTATCTATCTATCTATCTATCTATCTATCTATCTATCTATCTATCTATCTATCTATCTATCGATTATCTATTATCTATCTTTCTATTATCTATCTATCTATCTATCTATCTATCTATCTATCTATTATCTATCTATTATCTATCTATCTATTATCTATCTATCTATTTATCTATCTATCTATCTATCTATCTATCTATCTATCTATCTATCTATCTATCTATTATCTATCTATCTATCTATCTATTATCTATCTATCTATCTATCTATCTATTATCTATCTATCTATCTATCTTTCTATTATCTATCTATCTATCTATCTATCTATCTATCTATCTATTATCTATCTATCTATCTATCTATCTATCTATCTATCTATCTATCTATCTATCTATCTATTATCTATCTATCTATCTATCTATTATCTATCTATCTATCTATCTATTATCTATCTATATATCTATCTATCTATCTATCTATCTATTATCTATCTATCTATCTATCTATCTATCTATCTATCTATTATCTATCTATCTATCTATCTATCTATCTATCTATCTATCTATCTATCTATTATCTATCTATCTATCTATCTATCTATCTATCTATCTATCTATCTATCTTACTATCTATCTATTATCTATCTATCTATCTATCTATCTATCTATCTATCTGTCTGTTTATCTTTTATTAAAGGGGAAACAACAGAAACTTGGTTTGGATAAAATAAATATACAGTGTATTTGTACTTTATATGTATTTTATATATACATTTATATTTCATTAAAGGGAAAATAATAGAAATTGGGTCTGAATAAAATAAATATATATATCTATATCCAGTATCTGACAAAAGTGAGTACACCCCTCACATTTATGTAAATGTTTTATTCTATATTTACAGTCAAGCATGGTGGTGAGAGGGTCATGGTCTGGGGCTGCATGAGTGCTGCCAGCACTGGGGGGCTACAGTTCATTGAGGGAACCATGAATGCCAACATGTACTGTGACATACTGAAGCAGAGCTTCCACTCCCTTCAGAGACTGGGCCACAGGGCAGTATTCCAACATAACGACCCCAAACACCTCCAAGACGACCACTGCCTTGCTAAAGAAGCTGAGGGTAAAGGCGATGGACTGGCCAAGCATCTCCAGACCTAAACCCTATTGAGTATCTGTGGGGCTCCTCAAATGGAAGGTGGAGGAGCGCAAGGTCTCTAACATCCACCAGCTCTGTGATGTCACCATGGAGGAGGGGAAGAGGACTCCAGTGCCCACCTGTGAAGCTCTGGTGACCTCCATGCCCAAGAGGGTGGAAAATAATGGCGGCCACACAAAATATTGGCACTTTGGGCCCTAATATATATATATAGAATACGGGACAAAACTTAGGTTGCCATAAATGATAAACCTTCAGGAAATCGCTCTCATTTTTTTTTTATGGACGCCCCAGGACTTGCAAAAAAATAAGCGCCCTCTTATTTTCTCAGCCCAGCTGCGCCCATTATAAGCAAGGCACTTCCGTTTATTAATCTCGCTGGAAATATGGCGTGATAAAAGTTGATGAATAATTCGCAATGTACTTAGCGAAATTACCAAATGCTTTTATTATTTTTTAAATGATTTCTTCCTTCTCACTTTGTTGCATTTGATAAACCGAGCTGCAGAGAATTTCCTCCGGGCTTGGAAAGGGGGGGGGCGATGTACAAATCATCAATATAATAAACGAATTAATATATAAATGTATTTATGCCTTAAAATAAATAAATAATTATGGAGGATGTGACCCCCATACGTGACCCCGCTCTGCTCCTGCATGCAGTGCAGAGTCGCATTGATGGGGTAAGATAACTGATCCTGCTTACTGGTATTATTACCATTTGTAGACGGGTCGTTCGGGGCGGGCGAGGGGTGAGGGGGCGAGGGGGGGGGGATATTTTCACTAAAGGTGTCGTTTTTCAAAACTCACAGGTCCGAACGCTGAAATGACACGCAGCCTAATGAGCGCCATAATTAGCAGCCAAATGAGCTTCATAAAACAGAAACAGCTTTTAATGACCGCAAATTGGACCCACACAGGCCCTTTGTCTATCCCCGGGCCGCGGTCGTTCATCAACATTCTGTGGGTGACACCGCGAAGGTACTTGCGAGCTGTGAATGCGTTAGCTGTGTTGTTACTGGCAGAAAAAAAAAAAAGATATTATTTTTTACTTATTAAAGCTGAAGGCCACGCAGATGTAAAGGGCGCAAATGGCCGCGGCTCCGTATTCATTAATACGTCATAAAAGTACCTGAACGTGACTTGGTCTCAACCTCTTGCCATCTACTGTATATATATATATATATATATACTACAATGAGTAATATAAGAACAGGCATGCCTTGGAGGTAGTGCCATCCTCGTTAAAAGCACATCCTGTTCATGGCACCTACCCTATGGCCAGAAGTTTGTAGACCAACCTTCCAGGTAAAGGGTCCTATTATTTCTACATCACACAAAGACTTTGTAGGCAATTGTGCCCTTCCAACATTGTGGTAATAGTTTGGCGAAGACTCTTTTCCGTTCCAGCATGACTGTGCCCCCCCCCCCGTGTCAGTACGACCTTGCCTTTTCTCAGAAGCGGTTTGATAATGGTGTTACAACCTTCCCGTGTTAACGGATGTTTCAGAAACACACTACATCTTTATTATCCTGGGAAATGGACCTTCCAACCAGATGTTTGAAGACCGGTATCCCATCCACGGTACTTGTCCTACACGAAAATTGCTCCTACCGTGATGGAGGTTCCGTACGGACAAGAATATAATGAGTAACATCATATATATATATATATATATATGTCATCTACCGTTCTCCAACTC
>BLSH010447808.1:18082-33123 GCA_018402905.1 Glandirana rugosa | reverse complement strand
AAATTCCCCCAACAATCTGATCGTAGAGCACGATCGTAGCGATCGTTGTTCTATGCAGAGCTTGATCTGCAACTCAAAGCAGCGGTATGTGAAATCTCTAATTTCTGCTATCTGTCCTCAGAGCAACAGCACAGACAGCAGTAGTAAAGTAATCTATCTCAGGATGCAGGATCAGGTCTTAAAATGGCTAAAATCTGTCCCTCACGCCGTCAGCTACCTTTCCCTATACTAACCCAAGGAGCATGTGACTGCAGCACTGTGACTCCAGCTTATAAAGAGGCTGGGTCACATGATGCACCGGCCAATCACAGCCATGCCATTAGTAGGCATGGCTGTGATGGCTTCTAAGGGCAAACCAGTGAAACGCTTGTTGATTGGCTGCCCTGCAGCTTCTCAACACGTGGAGTAAAATAGCAGAACCCCGGACCGAACCCGAACGATTTTTGAAATGTCCGGGTCCGGGTCCGTGCCACGGACACCCTAAAGTTCGGTACGGACCCGAACGTTACAGTCCGGGTTCGCTCAACACTATTCAATAGTACATCCCATTGAAGCTCCTTTCTGGAGTTAGGTTTGATTGTAAGATGCTCGTGCAGATTTACAGGATGGTCCTTGGGAAGAGGAGGACTGGAAGGCAGCTGGCCAGGACACTAGAACACACAGCAGGCTTTAAGTGGGGTCTGGATGGGTGGTGGTTGCTGCCTAAGAAGACAAATATCAGGAAGAGTAGAAGGCATGGTTAGGAGGCTCAGGAACTAGTCGAGGTCAAGCTCATGCTCAGCCTCCATCACACCAAAAATCAGTGGAGACAAGCCATGCTCAGGATCTAGTCGAGGTCAAGCCAGGGATTAGTGGAGACAAGCCATGCTCAGGAACTAGCCTATATCACACCAGAAATCAGTGGAGACTCAGAACTAGTCGAGTTCAAGCCGGGAATCAGTGGAGGCAAGCCACGATCAGGAACTAGTCGAGGTCAAGCCTGGAATCAGTGGTGACAAGCCTTACTCCAGAACTAGTCATGGGTCAAGCAGGAATCAGTGGAGGCAAGCGATGCTCAGGAATTAGTCATGGTAAAGAGGGAATCACTGGAGACAAGCCATGCTCAGGAACTAGTCAAGGTCAACCTGGGCATCAGTGGTGACAAGCTGGGATTTGGAACTAGTTGAGGTCAAGCCAGGAATCAGTGGAGAAAAGCCATGCTCTGTAACTAGTCTAGGTCAAGCCAGTAAATAGTGGAGACAAGCCATGCACAGGAACTAGTTGAGGTCAAGCCGGGAATCAGTGGAGAAAAGCCATGCTCTGGAACTAGTTGAGGTCAAGGCGGGAATCAGAGGAGAAAAGCCATGCTAAGGAACTAGTCAAGGTCAAGTCAGGAATCAGTGGAGACAAGCCATGCACAGGAACTAGTTGAGGTCAAGCCAGGAATCAGTGGAGACAAGCCATGCTCTGGAACTAGTTGAGGTCAAGGCGGGAATCAGTGGAGAAAAGCCATGCACAGGAACTAGTCAAGGTCAAGTCAGGAATCAGTGGAGACAAGCCATGCTCAGGAACTAGTCGAGGTCAAGCGGGGAATCAATGGAGACAAGCCATGCTCAGGAACTAGTTGAGGTCAAGTCGAGAATCAGTGGAGACAAGCCATGCTCAGGAACTAGTTGAGGTCAAGCCGGAAATCAGCGGAGACAAACCAGGCTCAGGAACTAGTCGAGGTCAAGCCATGAACCAGTGGAGAGAAGTCATGCTAAGGAACTAGTCAAGGTCAAGTCGGGAATCAGTGGAGACAAGCCATGCTCCGGAACTAGTCGTGGTCAAGGGGAATTATTGGAGGCAAGCTGTGGTCTGGAACTAGTTGAGGTCAAGCCAGGAAAGAGCGGAGACAAGCCATGCTCAGGAACTAGTTGAGGTCAAGCCGGGGATCAGTGGAGACAAGCCATGCTCAGGAACTAGTCGAGGTCAAGCCATGAACCAGTGGAGAGAAGTCATTCTAAGGAACTAGTCAAGGTCGAGTCAGGAATCAGTGGAGACAAGCCATGCTCAGGAACTAGTCAAGGTCGAGTCAGGAATCAGTGGAGACAAGCCATGCTCAGGAACTAGTCAAGGTCGAGTCAGGAATCAGTGGAGACAAGCCATGCTCCGGAACAAGTCGTGGTCAAGCGGAATCATTGGAGGCAAGCTGTGGTCTGGAACTAGTTGAGGTCAAGCCGGGAAAGAGTGGAGGCAAGCCGCGCTCAGGAACTACTCGAGGTAAAACCGGGATATCTCTCGTAATGCCACCATGACAGATTCCTATGCGGATAGTAAAGAGAATTTAATATAAATGGGCAGACAGCTGATGAGGTAGCCATTGTCAGACTTCAGGTGACCTCTGACCCCTGACCCTCAAGCTAAAAAGTCAGGCTCAGCAAAGTAACTAAAGCTAAAAAGAGAGAGAAAACACACATCTTCCATGAAACATTTCCAGCACTCCGCCGGGCTCAGAGTAAACGTCTGACGGACGGGGAAGAAGTGGAATTTATAATGTTCTTCTGGTTTGTATTCTTTTGATATATGGAGAGCCTTCCATGTGATTTTCTGAGGATTTCCACTGGGAGTGCAGATCAGAGGATTCCCGAATGTCAGCCGAGGAATTCTATTATGGCTCCCAGCTGTAGAGAGCGGTGAGGTGAGGAGGAAGCCCTTCACACGCGGTACCGGCCCAATGATAGGTAATAAAACTACATCTGAACTGGAGCCAGCATCAGAAATATTTTGCATCATCGCCATTACATCCCGGTATTTATTACCCCTCACAGAGATCCCATTCCCCACCCTGACCATGCCCTTATCTACTTTCCTCTCCAGAAAGACGACGCCATCTTTGTTCAGGCATCAGTTCTTGGCTGTGTTCACACATGTCTGACACCTTGTGATTTGCTATAAAGTTGCAATGTTGCAGTCTGATCACTGGGGGAGAGCAGACTGAGGAAATGCTTTCTCCTGCCTGCAGCAGGCTGATGACATCATCTCAGCCTAGGCAAAGTGACTGGGGGAGTTGCAACATAGGAAATGCTTCCTCCTGCCCGCAGCAGACTGATGACATCATCTCAGCCTAGGCAGTCAGTCGGGGAAGAGAAACTGAGGAAATGCTTCTTCCTGCCTGCAGCAGACTGATGACATCATCTCAGCCTAGGCAGTCAGTCGGGGAAGAGATACTGAGGAAATGCTTCTTCCTGCCTGCAGCAGACTGATGACATCATCTCAATCTGGGCAAAGTCACTGGATGACGGAAGACTGAGGAAATGCTTCTTCCATCCTGCAGCAGGCTGATGACATGATCTGAGCCTGGGCAAAGCCACTGTGTGAGGGAAGAGTGAGGAAATGCTCCCCCCTGCCTGCAGCAAGGTAATGAAATAATCTCAGCCTAAACAGAGTCACTGAGTGAGGGGAGACGGAGGAAATGCTTTCTCCTGCCTGCAGGAGACTGGTGACATCATCTCAGCCTAGACAAAGTGACTGGGGGAGTTGTAACATAGGAAATGCTTCCTCCTGCCTGCAGCAGACTGATGACATCAACTCAGCCTAGGCAAAGTCACTGGTGGAGGAGGAACTGAAGAAATGCTTCTTCCTGCCTGCAGCAGACTAATGACATCGTCTCAGTCTAGGCAAAGTCACTGGAGGAAGGAAGACTGAGGAAAAGCTTCTTCCTGCCTGCAGCAGGCTGATGACATCATCTCAGCCTAAGCAAAGTCACTGGAGGACGGGAGACTGAGGAAATGCTTTTTCCTGCCTGCAGCAGGCTGGTGACATCATCTCAGCCTAAGCAAAGTCACTGGGGGAGGGGAGGCAGAGGAAATGCTTCTTCCTGCCTGCAGCAGACTCATGACATCAGCTCAGCCTAGGCAAAGTCACTGGGGAAAAGAGAAACTGAGGAAATGCTTCCTCCTGCCTGCAGCAGACTGATGACATCATCTCAGTCTAGGTCCCTGGAGGATGGAAGACTGAGGAAAAGCTTCTTCCTGCCTGCAGCAGGCTGATGACATGATCTGAGCCCGAGCAAAGTCACTGTGGGATGGAAGACTGAGGAAATGCTGCCTCTTGTCTGCAGCAGATTAATGACATCATCTCAGCTTAGGGAATCACACGAGAAGGCTGTGAGCCCCACACATCTCATCCACTATTATTATCCCATTAGCTGTGAATAAAACATCTTAAGTGCTGCCACTATTGCCGGATATAAATGGACGCGATCACAAATAGAATTCGCCACTGCACAGTTAATTCAGAGATGCACTTCATTGCGATGCCGGCCCAGCTATCTCCAGGATTGGGCTGCACTCCTTCTATTTTTTTATGAGGCCCCCCTATTCAGAGAGCATGGCTCCATGCAGCGTGTCCTGTCCATCTTGCTGGGTGTACAGCTTGATGATGATGTGTGTTGGCAGCACGGTCTCTGACCCCCCCCCCCCCAACACGAATTATAATAGTCGTGCCGTATGAGCCGCCTGTTCATTAATAGGACCTCTCATAGACGGGGTGGTCGAATGTGCAGGCACGATCCTGGCGCCCCCGGGGCAATTCCTCACATTGTGAGCTGATGTTATATTACAGAGGGGCGAAGGGAAGAAATTCAGTTCATCTCAGAAATTCATTTCATAAATGATGCAAGAAAAATATCTATTGATCTGCTAGAAACCCTCTGTGCCCCCCACCAACCCTATAAAACACAGGATACAAATGTTATAAATCGAGTTGCAGTTCAGTGAGTAAAATAAGTATTTGATCCCCAAGCAAAACATGACTTAGCTTGTTGGCAGCACAGAGGTCAGACGTTTCTTGTAGTTGGTGGAGAAACCCTTGTTGGCAGCACAGAGGTCAGACGTTTCTTGTAGTTGGTGGAGAAACCCTTGTTGGCAGGACAGAGGTCAGACGTTTCTTGTAGTTGGTGGAGAAACCCTTGTTGGTAGCACAGAGGTCAGACGTTTCTTGTAGTTGGTGGAGAAACCCTTGTTGGCAGCACAGAGATCAGACGTTTCTTGTAGTTGGTGGAGAAACCCTTGTTGGCAGCACAGAGGTTAGACGTTTCTTGTAGTTGGGGGAGAAACCCTTGTTGGCAGCACAGAGATCAGTTGTTTCTTGTAGTTGGCGGAGAAACCCTTGTTGGCAGCATAGAGGTCAGACGTTTCTTGTAGTTGGCGGAGAAACCCTTGTTGGCAGCATAGAGGTCAGAAGTTTCTTGTAGTTGGTGGAGAAACCCTTGTTGGCAGCACAGAGGTCAGACGTTTCTTGTAGTTGGTGGAGAAACCCTTGTTGGCAGCACAGAGGTCAGACGTTTCTTGTAGTTGGTGGAGAAACCCTTGTTGGCAGCATAGAGATCAGATGTTTCTTGTAGTTGGTGGAGAAACCCTTGTTGGCAGCACAGAGGTCAGACGTTTCTTGCAGTTGGTGGAAAAACCCTTAATGGCAGCACAGAGATCAGACCTTTCTTGTAGTTGGTGGAGAAATCCTTGCTGGCAGCACAGAGGTCAGACGTTTCTTGTAGTTGGTGGAGAAACCCTTGTTGGCAGCACAGAGGTCAGACGTTTCTTGTAGTTGGTGGAGAAACCCTTGTTGGCAGCACAGAGATCAGACGTTTCTTGTAGTTGGTGGAGAAACCCTTGTTGGCAGCACAGAGGTCAGACGTTTCTTGTAGTTGGGGGAGAAACCCTTGTTGGCAGCACAGAGGTCAGACGTTTCTTGTAGTTGGCGGAGAAAAACTTGTTGGCAGCATAGAGGTCAGACGTTTCTTGTAGTTGGTGGAGAAACCCTTGCTGGCAGCACAGAGGTCAGACGTTTCTTGTAGTTGGGGGAGAAACCCTTGTTGGCAGCACAGAGATCAGACGTTTCTTGTAGTTGGCGGAGAAACCCTTGTTGGCAGCATAGAGGTCAGACGTTTCTTGTAGTTGGTGGAGAAACCCTTGTTGGCAGCACAGAGGTCAGACGTTTCTTGTAGTTGGTGGAGAAACCCTTGTTGGCAGCATAGAGATCAGATGTTTCTTGTAGTTGGTGGAGAAACCCTTGTTGGCAGCACAGAGATCAGACCTTTCTTGTAGTTGGTGGAGAAACCCTTGTTGGCAGAACAGAGGTCAGACGTTTCTTGCAGTTGGTGGAGAAACCCTTGTTGGCAGCACAGAGGTCAGACGTTTCTTGTAGTTGGTGGAGAAACCCTTTTTGGCAGCACAGAGATCAGACGTTTCTTGTAGTTGGTGGAGAAACCCTTGTTGCCACCACAGAGGTCAGACATTTCTTGTAGTTGGTGGAGAAACCCTTGTTGGCAGCACAGAGATCAGACGTTTCTTGTAGTTGGTGGAGAAACCCTTGTTGGCAGCACAGAGGTCAGACGTTTCTTGCAGTTGGTGGAGAAACCCTTGTTGGCAGCACAGAGGTCAGACGTTTCTTGTAGTTGGTGGAGAAACCCTTAATGGCAGCACAGAGATCAGACGTTTCTTGTAGTTGGTGGAGAAATCCTTGTTGGCAGCACAGAGGTCAGACGTTTCTTGTAGTTGGTGTAGAAACCCTTAATGGCAGCACAGAGATCAGTTGTTTCTTGTAGTTGGTGGAGAAACCCATGTTGGCAGCACAGAGGTCAGACGTTTCTTGTAGTTGGTGGAGAAACCCTTGTTGGCAGCACAGAGGTCAGACGTTTCTTGCAGTTGGTGGAGAAACCCTTAATGGCAGCACAGAGATCAGACGTTTCTTGTAGTTGGTGGAGAAATCCTTGTTGGCAGCACAGAGGTCAGACGTTTCTTGTAGTTGGTGTAGAAACCCTTAATGGCAGCACAGAGATCAGTTGTTTCTTGTAGTTGGTGGAGAAACCCTTGTTGGCAGCACAGAGATCAGACGTTTCTTGTAGTTGGTGGAGAAACCCTTGTTGGCAGCACAGAGATCAGACGTTTCTTGTAGTTGGTGGAGAAACCCTTGTTGGCAGCACAGAGGTCAGACGTTTCTTGTAGTTGGTGGAGAAACCCTTGTTGGCAGCACAGAGGTCAGACGTTTCTTGTAGTTGGTGGAGAAACTCTTGTTGGCAGAACAGAGGTCAGACGTTTCTTGTAGTTGGTGGAGAAACCCTTGTTGGCAGCACAGAGATAAGACATTTCTTGTAGTTGGTGGAGAAACCCTTGTTGGCAGCACAGAGGTCAGACGTTTCTTGTAGTTGGTGGAGAAACCCTTGTTGGCACCACAGAGGTCAGATGTTTCTTGTAGCTGGTGGAGAAACCCTTAATGGCAGCACAGAGATAAGACGCTTTTTGTAGTTGGTGGAGAAACCCTTGTTGGCGAGCACAGAGGTCAGACGTTTCTTGTAGTCGGTGACCAGGTCTGCAGACATCTCAGGAGGGGTTTTTGGTCCACTCTTCTTTACAGATCTTCTCTAAATCCTTAAGGTTTCTTGACTGTTTCTTGGCACCTCAAAGTTTCAGCTCCCTCCATAATTTCTCTATAGGATTAAGGTCCGGAAACTGGTTAGGTCACTCCAAGACATTAATGTGCTTCTTCTTGAGCCACTCCTTTGTTGCCTTGGCGGGATGTTTTCGTTCATTGTCATGCTGGAAAACCCATCCACGACCCATCTTCAGTGGAAGAAGGTTCTCATCCAAGATTTTACAATACATGGCCCCGTCCGTTGGCCCCTCAATGCGGTAACCTTGGCCTGTACCTTAAGCAGAGAAACAGCTCCAAAGCTTCATGTTTCCACCTCCGTGTGACTGTAGGGATGGAGTTCTTAGGGTCATAGTCAGCAATTTTCTTCCTCCAAACACAGCAAACATCCCCACAGCATGACGCTGCCACCACAATGCTTCACTGTAGGGGTGGTATTGGCCAGGTGATGAGCAGTGCCTGGTTTCCTCCAGACATGACGCTTGTCATTCAGGCCAAAGAGATCAGTATTTGTTTCGTCAGACCAGAGAATTTTGCTTCTCACGGTCTGAAAGTCTTCAGGTGCCTTTTGGCAAACTCCAGGCGGGCTGTCCTGTGCCTTTTACTGAGGAGCGTCTGGCCACTCTACAATACAGGCCTGGTTGGTGGAGTGCTGCAGAGATGGTTGTTCTTCTGGAAGGTTGTCCTCTCTCCACAGAAAAACACTGGAGCTCTGTCAGAGTGACCATCGGGTTCTTGGTCACCTCCCTGACTAAGGCCCTTCTCCCACGATCGCTCAGTTTGGCCAGGCGGCCAACTCTAGGAAGAGTCCTGGTGGTTCCAAACTTCTGATAGAGGCCACTGTGCTCATTGGGACCTTCAATGCTGCAGAAATGTTTCTGTACCCCAGATCTGAGCCTCCATACAGTCCTGAGAGGTCTACAGATGATTCCTTGGACTTCATGGCTTGGTTTGTGCTCTGACATGCACTGTTACCTGTGGGATCTTCTATAGACAGGTGTGTGCCTTTCCAAATCACGTCCAATCACCTGAATTTACCACAGGTGGTCTCCAATCAAGTTGTAGAAACATCTCAAGGATGATCAATGGAAACCGGAGGCACCTGAGCTCCATTCTGAGTGCCATGGGAGGAGCCTGTGATCCTTATGTACATGGGAGGAGTCTGTGATACTTATGTACATGGGAGGAGTCTGTGATATTTATGTACATGGGAGGAGCCTGTGATACTTATCTACATGGGAGGAGCCTGTGATACTTATGTACATGGGAGGAGTCTGTGATACTTATGTACATGGGAGGAGTCTGTGATACTTATGTACATGGGAGAAGCCTGTGATACTTATGTACATGGGAGGAGTCTGTGATACTTATGTACATGGGAGGAGCCTGTGATACTTATGTACATAGGAGGAGTCTGTGATACTTATGTACATGGGAGGAGCCTGTGATACTTATGTACAGGGGAGGAGCCTGTGATCCTTATGTACATGGGAGGAGTCTGTGATACTTATGTAAATGGGAGGAGTCTGTGACTGGGCCACAGGGCAGTATTCCAACATAACGACCCCAAACACACCTCCAAGACGACCACTGCTTTGCTAAAGAAGCTGAGGGTAAAGGTGATGGACTGGCCAACCATGTCTCCAGACCTAAACCCTGCTTAGCATCTGTGGGGCTCCTTAAATGGAAGGTGGAGGAGCGCAAGGTCTCTAACATCCACCAACTCTGTGATGTCGCCATGGAGGAGGGGAAGAGGACTCCAGTGCCAACCTGTGAAGCTCTGGTGACCTCCATGCCCAAGAGGGTTAAGGCAGTGCTGGGAAATAATTGAGGCCATATGAAATATTAACACTTTCACTTAGGGGTGTACTGACTTTTGCTGCCAGCGGTTTAGACATTAATGGCTGTGTGTTGAGTTATTTTGAGGGGACAGTAAATTTACACTGTTATACAAGCTGTACACTCACTACTTTACATTGTAGCAAAGTGTCATTCCTTCTGTGCTGTCACATGAAAAGGTAGAAGAAATGTGAGGGGTGTACTTACTTTTGAAATGCTATATTTAGATCTATGGAATGTTCCTCTTGTCACGTTCCCAGAGCACCAGGAATAAACCCTGCAGATTAGAGGAGAACGTTGTAGAGGGTGAAAGTTCCTCGAATGTTTTCGATGCAGCAATCAGTCGGCAGCGTGTTGCGGCGTTGGGCACCATGCGGCATTTTGTCTCTTGCACCCTCCTATCTCTGCCTGTGATTCCTTGGCTGTGAAGACATCGGCTCTCTCAATGTCACCTCGTCCCCCGCCTCGTCCTTCTGTCACCTTCTCCTCCTCCTCGCTCTGTCTTCCTTATCAGCTCCTCACTCTCCTAATCTCAGCCTCCTTCATTCTCACCTGCCTTGTGTTCCCCCCCCCCGCACCCCTCCTCCAGTCACATATATATAAATGTGCAGACGCCGGGAGAAAACCGGGGAAAGGCCTCTGGTTTTTCTGGTTGAAGCAATGAGAAGATTCCCGAAAAGTACACAGAAATGTGAGAGCCAATGGAGATGTGACCCCCCCGACTGGAGGACGTCTTGTTTGCTCCGTGTGCCATGAACCAGTGACAGGTTAAAAAAAAAATGGAAAATCCTCATTTATCCTCATTTTCACCTATTTGGTCCTTTGTGGCATCTCAGTGCTGCTGATCTCCTGCAGCCTCTTTGCAGGCACTTTCTGTCTCCATACACTCCAGTGATGGCTGCATGACATTTCTCAGGGCGGGTTTCCTGATGGTGACATCAGTGGGCTGGCAGCCTTAGGTCTGGGGGTTAGGCCAGTCAAGTGGCCCATTAAACCACCGAATCAGCTCACCATCCATGCCCACCTGGTTTTTCAATGCAACCTCACCAGTGCCCATTGGCTCAGCCTCATCAGTGTCCATAAATGCAGCCTCACCGGTGCCCAATAATGCAGCCTCACTGGTGCCCATAAATGCAGCCTCACCGTTGCCATAAATGCAGCATCACCAGTGCCCATAAATGCAGCCTCATCAGTGTCCATCGATGCAGCCTTGCCAGTGTCCATAAATGCAGCTTCACCAGTGCCCATCAATGCAGCCTCAGCAGTGCCCATCAATGCAGCCTCACCAGTGTCCATAAATGCAGCCTCACCGGTGCCCATGAATGCAGCCTCACCAGTGCCCATCAATGCAGCCTCACCAGTGTCCATCAATGCAGCCTCACCAATGCCCATCAATGCAGCCCCAGCAGTGCCCATCAATGCAGCCTCACCAATGCCCATCAATACAGCCTCACCAGTGTCCATCAATGCAGCATCACCAGTGCCCATAAATGCAGCCTCACCAGTGCCCATCAATGCAGCCTCACCAGTGCCCATCAATGCAGCTTCACCAGTGCCCATAAATGCAGCCTCGCCAGTGCCCATCAATGCAGCCTCATCAGTGCCCATAAATGCAGCCTCATCGTTGCCATAAATGCAGCATCACCAGTGCCCATTAATGCAGCATCACCAGTGCCCCTCAATGCAGCCTCACCAGTGCCCATCAATGCAGCCTCCCAGTGCTCATCAATGCAGCCTCATCAGTGCCCATAAATGCAGCCTCATCGTTGCCATAAATGCAGCATCACCAGTGCCTATTAATGCAGCATCACCAGTGCCCCTCAATGCAGCCTCACCAGTGCCCATCAATGCAGCCTCCCAGTGCTCATCAATGCAGCCTCACCAGTGCCCATAAATGCAACCTCACCAGTGTCCATCAATGCAGCCTCACCAATGCCCATCAATGCAGCCTCGTCAGTGCCCATAAATGCTGCCTCACCAGTGTCCATCAATGCAGCCTCATCAGTGCTGAAATTGCAACCTGGACCTCATGGGCTTTGCAGGGCACACGTGGCACATGTGTATTGCTGGGTGGCCAATGAGTTGTCAAAGACAGTGCTCGGTCCCCACTGACGAGAGGTAGCTGGCAAGACCTGATCATGTGACCACTGGGTCAGCCAATCACAGTGGTCACATGATTACTAATCCCCCCCGCTTTGAAAACTTTTTAAACAGCGTACTGGAAGGGGTTAACATGTTAAAGCTTTGATGAGATTTTAGTGATTGGGTTTACATCTACTTTAACGGGCCTCAGTACAAGGTGGAACTAAAGCCGGCGATAGACGGCGCGATTATCGTACCTGCAACCACAGGCAGGGCTGGCACTACCGCTAGGCAAAGTAGGCAGCTGCATAGGGTGCAGCCACGGTGGCTATTTTCCCGACTCTCCGCTGACTTTACTGGCTTCCCCACACAATCTGCCATAAGCCTGCATCCTGCTGCTCGCTGCTGTTGTGCACAGCTCCTTCGCCACGGCATCACCTTTAGGCAGGACCGCTGATAAGGCAGTACAGCCAGCCCTCCTGTACTGGGCCCGGGCCCTATGAGTTCAAAAGGGGGCCCAGGAATCTGTTGAACAGGAGGCTGCACTGTCTTATTGCAGACACCAATCCTCTTCTGTCTCCCCCTGCAGCACTGCCAGCTTCTCCTCCTCTCCTACCCTCCGGCTGCACTGGTACATGTGCCCCTTCCACCTGCTGTCTGCCCCCCCCCCCCCCATGTGCCTCTTTCCCCTGCAGTGCTGTGCTCCTGCCAGGCACACAGGGGTATGCCATTTACTGGCCCCTTCCTTTCCTGAATGAACACAGTGAGCGATCAGTACCAATCACTCCAGTGTCCATTCATAACTGAAGCATAGTAAACTGTGTTCAGTATGTAAATGATCAGGAAGAAGCCTCAGAGCGCTTCCTATTCATTCATCTGTGCAGTTGAAGCTGCAGAGAAAGGGACTGATAAATCCATGTCCTCAGTCACTTTCGGCCCGGGGGGGGGGCATGTCAGGTAGACTGCATGGGGGCCCCATGATTTCCAACAGCACCCCTGCCTTTAGGCGTGTGCCACAAAGCCCCAGGCCACTCCTTGAGCTCCTCACAAGGGGTTGAAGGCCCACACACCACCGCTGACTGTGGCGGATCCTCGGTGTGTAGGGC
Organism: Glandirana rugosa; assembly: GCA_018402905.1. Lineage (NCBI taxonomy): Eukaryota > Metazoa > Chordata > Amphibia > Anura > Ranidae > Glandirana > Glandirana rugosa. The sequence continues at coordinate 20,707 of BLSH010447808.1, read as the reverse complement.
AGACGGCTGCACCCCCGTTGGTCTTAGAGAACCACTTCCCTCTGCTGGGTGTTCTGCTGTAGGTGGCAGCGCCTCAATCACCTCCATGGATGGTACCTCCAATGCAGGCTCCCGACAGAGCTCAACCCCATGGTCCATGGGGGAGTTCTGGTGGGTCCTATCCTCCTCCTTCTCCTCTGGAGAACCTGGGTGTTGCTCTGCAGATGACATGGCCACGGTGGTGACCTTAGCAGCAATGGTCCATAGTGCGTTGTGCCTTGGCAGGGTACCAGGTAGCCACACAGAGCCTCCCTGACTGGGAGCACCTCGAAAAAGGAAGGCTCCCCAAAACAGGCCCAGGATGTGAGAGCCGCTGTCAGGGCTCCCCACTCATACAGAGACCAAGGTTCCTGTGATCCCAGTGCAGCACACCATCAGGGCATGGCACAAAGTCCAGCGTCCCGAGAAACATCATGGACTTCGGGGGGGATGCAAGTAGCAGGTCTTGCCTAGGGTGCAAAATAGTCTAGATCACGGGTTGCAGGAAAGAAAATAGCTTGATTCACCCATCAACGGTGTTAGTGTTAATGGGGGAACCCCTCCCTCAGAGCTATTGGGGGGGACAAACAGTGATTATTCCTGGTGGCTATGGCCACTGGCAACAATCGCAACGGGCTGGTGGTACCCAAATTTGGGTACATTCAGCCTGCCCATATGTGGTTGGAATTTTGGCCGGCCCCTGCTGAACCAGTTGGGATTCGAACCATCTATGGCCGGCTTAGGTCAGACCATACCGGGAGTTCCCGTGAATATTTCGTATATTCGATATCACATTCGATATTGAATCACAAAAAGTGGAGGGTTTTTGTTGCTCTTCCCGTAACGGCATGGAAATGTAAAATCTCATTTGCACATTTTTGTCCTCCTGTGTTTATAAATTACCATAATAACAGCTGATAATTGGATAGATTTAGCATATTTTGCATGGACAGCGCTCATGTGACCCCCGCAGCGAGACGTTATTAAAAAAAAAGAATTGTAAAGTGTTGACAAAGCTTCCTTTCCTTGACGAAGATTTGCCAAGTCTTAGAAGCCATTAACACCTTGGCATCCCGATTCATTGGATAGATGCCATTAGCGTGTATTGCGTTAGGGCCGCTCCTTCCAATCAAAGGCTGGCAGTGCACCAAAGCGTCCAAAAAAGGGTCGTCCACCATGGCCATCTAAGAAATATGCCACCAGCACACCAAGGAACTCCATAAATGGGTCCAACGTTTTATTTCAGGCATGTGATGGTCAGATACGGAAAAGAATATGGAAGGTGCGTGGCCTGGCGGGAGTAGTGGCAGGCTAACGCGTTTCGAGGATTTCCCTCTTCTTCAGAGCCTTGGTTGGAAAAGACTGGTATGCGTGTTATCCTGTGGTGCGCCAGGTGAGTGGTAAGACCATGGAGGAATGGTAGTCCTTAATCATTTGGATTGGTCCTTGGTTTATCTCTGCAAACCTGTGGGGATGTATGGTGGCTTCTCCTCCTACATCTTGGTTGTATTCAGCACAGGATGGACTGATGGTGGAGTCCGGGGGCAGAGCACGGTGGAGATGTGTGGCCTGGATCCCAGAGTTACACTGTGCTCTACACGTCCGTTGGTACTGCAAACAGACAGATGCATGCACTCTGTGTGAGTGTCAGATAGAGGAACCACTCACCATGTCACCAGCACACCAAGGGAATCCATAAATAGGTCCAACGTTTTATTTCAGGCATGTGATGGTCTCATGGCCTGATGAAGAGGTCCTGCGTGGCTCAGAAACTATCTTCTGCTGGGATATGTCCAATCGATAAAGAGTTGGACCCTTTTATGGAGCTCCCTGGTGTGCTGGTGACATATCTCTTGCCTCAAAGTCCTTCTGGTTGGTACAGCACCCACTCACTCTTCTACCGTTTTCAGGAACGTGTGCATTGGGGATATTGTCTTGGCACCATGGCAATGGAACGCCTTGCCCTGCATTATGGTGCCCTAGAACCTCAATGTGCGTGTGTTGGAGCTGCGTTGCCTTGCTACCTTGGAGTGCCGTTCAAAAAGAATGGCACTGCAAGACACTTAACGTGCTTCCAAGAATTTGGGCAAAATTTTGCCAATGTTGGGGAGGGGTGGGACAATTTCAGAAGCAATCCCCAGAATAGGAAGATGTAGGCTCCAGACAAACAATGCAACACTTCATGACAGTTCTAGGTCATTTTTATCCAAAATGAAGCAATGGAATAACAAAGTGGCGCAATTATTTTACTTAGAGTAGACGCCCGTTTTTTGGACTCCAAACACTATGGAACCTTGGAGTTTCTCTTACTGTGGTAACCCTCGGGTCAAACCGTTACTGGACGAACATTCTTTCGCGTACCGAGATGAAACCAGTGGGTAAAACCCTTCGGTCCACTTAAACCAATCCCCAGTTCTCTTATCGTCACACCTCAAATTGCCCCTCAGGAGAGGTTTCCAAACCAACATTCACTTAGTACCAACATGGACGTGGGACATTCATGAACCTTTATCAAAAAGAAAACTTATTGGTCGACCTGACAATGAAATAAACTCAGGTTTTTTGCCCGCAGATGAGATTCATTTTATTAACGCGGTGAAACAATAA
>BLSH010447807.1:327253-341869 GCA_018402905.1 Glandirana rugosa | reverse complement strand
AAACTTATGATATATCACTGTTCTTAGAACAGTGATCTGGCTTCTCCCCTCTAATGGATAGTTTTCACACACAGTTAGAAGATAATTGTAGAACAGTGATATCATATCACTGTTCTACAATTATCTTCTAACTGTGTGTGAAAACTATCCATTAGAGGGGAGAAGCCAGATCACTGTTCTAAGAACAGTGATATATCATATCACTGTTCTTAGAACAGTGATCTGGCTTCTCCCCGCTAATTGATAGTTTTCACACACAGTTTGCAGATGTTCTAAGAACAGGGATATGGCTTCTCCCGGCTAATGTATACTATTCTCACAGAGTTTTAAGATTATTGTAGAATGTACAATCATCTTAAAACTGTGTGATAAAAGTATAAATTAGCTGGGAGAAGCCATATCACTGTTCTTGGAACAGTGATATGGCTTCTCCCAGCTAATTTATACTTTTCTCACACAGTTTCAAAATAGTCCACATCCACCTCCATTTTTTATGTTTTTTTTTTATATAATTTTAAGTTATTTCCCTATCCCCATTTTTTTGTAGGGCACTTGTCCGACCCTTACCCCCATTTCCCTTCCTTTTGCAGACCTCTAGGACTTTCCAGGACTTTTTTACAGCACTTTTCAGAACTTTTAGTAAAATTACCAGAACCCCGGACCCGAACCCGGACTTGTTTTGAAAAGTCCGGGTTCGGGTCCGGGTCCCGGACACCCAAAATTTGGTACGGACCCGAACTTTATAGTTCGGGTTCGCTCAACTCTACTTATTATTAATTATAATAAGCTATTATTTTTTCAAATGTTCTTCCTTATTTCTGACCTTTGCAGTGTGTGACTGTATATATGCATACTGTATGTATGTGTGTGTGCATACTGGGTGTGTACATACTGTGCTTATATTGTATGTAAACACACAGTATACATCCAATATACATCCAATATACACACAGCATATACACACCCAGTATGCACACACACACACATACATACAGTATGCATATATACAGTCACACACTGCGGAAATAAGGAAAAACATTTGAAATAATAATAGCTTATTATAATTTATAATAAGTAAAAATTATAAATTAATAACTTATTATTTCAAATGTTCTTCCTTATTTCCGAATTTCGGAAATAAAAAAGAATATTTGAAATAATAATAAATAACTATTAAATATAGGTATTGACATTTTCTAGAAAGTATGACTATTAGTGCTAAATTTCATATTTAAGTTCATTAACAGCCAAACTTTCAAGGAAATTCCAATACCTATAATTTAATAGTTATTAGTTAGTTATTATTTCAAATATTCTTAGTTTTTTCCAATTTTCGGATTTCCGAATTTCCGAATTTTGGATTTTCGTCTGCTCCGAATGCCGAATTTCCGAATTACCGCAATTGCCGTATTACCGCGAATTTCCGAATTTCCGAATTACCGCAATTGCCAAATTACCGCGAATTTCCGAATTTCGGATTTCTGAATTTTTTAATTTCCGAATTACGAATTTTTTTAATTTCCAAATTTCCGAATTTCCGAATTTTTTGAATTTCCGAAAAACAAAAAAACAAATTTTTTAGCCATGCACAAGTCTAGCAAGAGGAGCCCCTCTCTACATTTGGCTTCGGATCAGATACATGACACTGCCCTTCTGGTGGATAGGTACAATATCAGCTGTCCTCCAATTATGAGGAACTTTTCCTGTTAGAAGAGATTGATTGAAAAGTTGTCCAACAACTACATCATGAAGATCGCTTAAAGCTCTGGGATGATAACTATCAGGACCCATTGCTTTATTAAGCTTTAACGGAGTTCCTCTGTTACTTCTGTCTCCAGAAATCCTAGAAATGAACCATCATTACTAGAACCAACATGATTCCCTAACTTGTTATCATTAAAGTAGTAGTAAACCCTCCTATCATTTTCAGCCACGGAAGCTGCCATCTTGGCCTCTGTTCAAACTACAACTGCCATGATGACGCACATGTGATCAGCTATGACACCAGCCATTGGACGGTTTGACAGTTTGGTTTAGAGCACAACCAATGGGAGTATTACATTTCCGGCACGTCCCAGAAATGGAACTCATTTTTAAACTGTTAAATGGATGGTTTACTACCGCATTAATGCAATTTATTTCTGCAAAGACTGAACAGAAGTAATTGTTTAAATGGTTTGCTACATCCTGGTCTCCCTCAACATATGTGTTGTGCCCAGTTTTCATTTTAGCGATCCCATTGAATTTTTTCCTTTTATCACTAATGTACCTAAAAAATGTTTTATCTCCCATTGCCTCCTCTTTCTGTGCTGCACTGATAATTTGTTTGGCCTCCTTTTGTCTACTATTATACTCCTCTCTGTCAGTTACACCTCCTGTTTTCTTGAATCTTCTACACGCTATTTTTTTTCCTTTACTATCCTACTTACCTCTTTAGTGAACCATATTAGTTTTTTCTTCCGTTTATTCTTACTAACTTTCCTAACACATAATCTAGTTGCCTCAAGGATGGTAGACATTAATAGTGCCCACTGATTACTTGCTCCTGACATTTTAATACAACCTTTCAGTTCATTTTTTTAGAAATTTCCCCATTTCAGCAAAATTTGTTGTTTTAAAATTTAAAACATTTGTTTTTGTAAATGATTTTTCAGTTCCAGTTTTATTATCAAACCAAAGACATTGGTGATCACTCAAACCCAAATTCTCTCCCACCTCAACAACAGACAGTCGATCCCCATTTGTCAGTATGAGGTCTAGAATATGATCACCTCAGGTTGGGCTTTTTGCATATAACAGCTCCATCCTAAACATTGTAAAACGATAGATGATAATTGAGCAAAATATGTACAGTATCCCACAAAAGTGAGTACACCCCTCACATTTTTGTAAATATTTTATTATATCTTTTCATGTGACAACTCTGAATAAATGACACTTTGCTACAATGTAAAGTAAGGAGTGGACAGCTGGTATAACAGTGTACATTTGCTGTGCCCTCAAAATAACTCAACACACAGCCATTAATGTCTAAACCACTGGCAACAAAAGTGAATAAAAATTTTCAATTTGGGCCCAAAGTGTCAATATTTTGTGTGGCCACTATTATTTTCCAGCACTGCCTTAACCCTCTTGGGCATGAAGTTCACCAGAGCTTCACAGGTTGCCACTGGAGTCCTCTTCCACTCCTCCATGAGGATATCACAGAGCTGGTGGATGTTAGAGACCTTGCACTCCTCTACCTTCCATTTGAGGATGCCCCACAGATGCTCAATAGGTCTGGAGACATGCTTGGCCAGTCCATCACCTTTACCCTCAGATTCTTTAGCAAGGCAATGGTCGTCTTGGAGGTGTGTTTGGGGTCGTTACCATGTTAGAACACTGCCCTGCAGCCCAGTCTCTGAAGGGAGGGGATCATGCTATGCTTCAGTATGTCACAGTACATGTTGGCATTCATGGTTCTCTCCATGAACTGTAGCTCCCCAGTGCCGGCAGAACTCATGTAGCCGCAGACCATGACACTCCCACCACCATGCTTGGCTGTAGGCAAGACACACTTGTCTTTGTACTCCTCACCTGGTTGCCGCCACACACGCTTGACACCATCTGAACCAAATATGTTTATCTTGGTCTCATCAGACCACAGGATATGGTTCCAGTAATCCATGTCCTTAGTCTGCTTGTCTTCAGCAAACTGTTTGCAAGCATTCTTGCGCATCATATTTAGAAGAGGCTTCCTTCTGGGATGACAACCGTGCAGACCAATTTGATACTGAGTGCGGAGTACTGACATGCTGGCCCCCTACTCCTTCAAACTCTGCAGCAATGCTGGCAGCACTCATATGTCTATTTCCCAAAGACAACCTCTGGATATGACGCTGAGCACGTGTACTCAACTTCTTTGGTCGATCATGGCGAGGCCTGTTCTGAGTGGAATCTGTGCTCGCAGTATAAATCAAAAAAAGTGCTGGTGTTGCAATCCGTGCTCCCCTAAGGTAACACACTTACCAGAAAATGGTCCCTTCTAGGGGGTGTTGAGCCTTTACAGCAACCCTGCTGTGCTGGGATATAGGTTCCTCCTGGAGGCCTTTACCTTCTCAGGGGGTGATCCCCACCAGGGGGTGTTGTACCTCTTGTGTTCAAGGGGGTGACTGTTCACTTTTCAAGGGAAGTTTCGCTTGGCAGGGGAATTTTCCCCAGAACTTAGTGAATAATAACAAGAGAGAATACTGGAATAAAATCTGCAGTGGACGGAACGGTCTTTCAGGAAGCATCCACTTCCCGACACAACAGGAGCAAGCAGGAGGTACAACACCCCCTGGTGGGGATCACCCCCTGAGAAGGTAAAGGCCTCCTGGAAGAACCTATATCCCAGCATAGCAGGGTTGCTATAAAGGCTCAACACCCCCTAGAGGGGACCATTTTCTGGTAAGTGTGTTACCTTAGGGGAGCACGGATTGCAACACCAGCACTTTTTTGATTTATACTGCGAGCACAGATGAAAACACTAGTCGCTGAAGAAAAGGAAAACAGCTTTTACCACATTAATTATTTTCTAATGAACTGCTAATAGTAATGAACTGATATCTCATGGAGTAAATTATGTGAATGTATTCCCATATGATATATATTTTTTGAATCATCTAATATTACATGAACTAATTACCAGAGGATAACGGTCCACTATAAACATTTTTTATATTCAGGCACAAGTCACTTTTTGGCATCTTTGTCTGATACATATTACCAATTTTGTATGAATCATAAGCGTTTTTTGCACAGTGTTTGCATTTTTTATGTCAGTTTTATGTCAGTTCAATCAATCAACTGGTATTTTGATTACAAAACAAAGAGGAATCAACATGTTTTTGAGGTTGAACATATTTATTTATATATTTAACAACTGGCTATCACTTTATTAATACACCACGAGGAATCAACACGTTTTTAAGGCTGCACATATTTATTTGTACATTTAGCAACTTGGTTATCACTTCATCAGTACACTAAGAGTAGCGCCACACCCACTCCCCTTTATTTTTTCCAGACTTTGAAAAGGTGCCTGCACTACTTTGATGCTACTTTTGATGTGACTTTGATCCAGACAGTGTAAAGTTGCATCAAAGCTGCACTCAAATTCGCACTCTAAATCACACAGCTTTGGAGTCGCACTAGTGGAAACATAACCTAAGGCTAGAGTGCGACTTTGATGCGACTTTGATTGCAGCTTTGATCCAACCTTACACTCTCTGGATTAAAGGCACATCAAAAGTCACATCAAAGTAGCCCAGGTATCTTTTCAAAGTCGCTGATTTTCAGAGTCGCATAGATGGGAACGGGTACCATTGAAATCAATGGGCTGCGACTTGTGCCCAAAGTCGCATGACAAGTCATGCAAGTGAAAACGGAGCCTTAGTCTATGTTTCCACTATTACAACCCCAAAGTTGCACAAATTAGAGTGCGACTTTGATGCAACTTTGAGTGCAGCTTTGATCCAACTTTACACTCTCTGGATCAAAGTCGCATCAAAAGTCACATCAAAGTAGTGCATGCACTTTTTCAAAGTTTCTGATTTTCAGAGTCGCATTGATGGGAACGGGTACCATTAAAATCAATTGGCTGTGACTTGTCATGTGACTTGTGTCCAAAGTCGCATGACAAGTTGCACTAGTGGAAACTGAGCCTTATTGTGGTTGCCTGTACTGTTCCTTTAGTGCATAGTGATCATTGTAGACTGTGAGATGAGAGCCCAGAGCACTTCCAGCTACACTGACAGTTCTCCCTGTGTCCAGATCACTTTTCCTATGGTATTCTTCATTCAAAGCCCTGCACAGCTATACTGTATATGTGCACATTTCTTCAATCTCATGAATTATAATGTACAATGCATCCTTACTGATGAGAGAACACTGGGTAGGAACCTATGTTCAGCTCCTCCCATCCTGTATACCCCCACTGGCTACACAGGAACAGTGTCCCTCCCTGGAAGTGATGTCACTAGCTTTCAGTAACCACACCCACTGGCTGCCTTTACACTCAAAAGGAAGTAGAATTGAAGTCATGTGACGGCACTGGGTACTGCACAATAAATGTAGAAAAACTGGGATCTTTTCATTTTGAGGCATAGGGCTGAAGTTAGCTCATACCAATTATTGCAAGGGAGAATTTAAGTTACCAATGGTTTGTGAAATTTGTAACCTGGCACTGTACTTTAGGTTTTTATTTTTATTGAAATGTGAAGTGTTCATTTAATAACTGCACACTGGGTGTTTGGTGTGGGATGGAGTCTCTTTGCCCTGCACCCCTTTAACATGGGTAACATTATAAATAGAATAGTTATAAATCTCCTGTTTTGTCTTTCTTTTGTCAAGTATGCTTGGGTAGCTATTATCTACGTGCCTTTATCATTACATGTGCCAACCATTCAGTTTCTGACAAAGAAGAGGATAAAGAAAAGAAGGAGCAATTTTATTCAATTTTCTGTTCAAAGTGATACCAAAGGCTCACTTTTTCCGTAAAATAAAAAAGAGGTTTATACTTACATGCTCTGTGAAAGGACATTGTACAGAGTGGCCCCTTACCTCTTCTATTGGGGTCCCCTGTCAGCACTCTCTGCTCCTGCTCTCTTGAGTCTATGGTTCCCGCTGATCTCAGTCTGTCCTGGGAGAGCAGAGAAAGAGACCAGTGCTGCTGCAGATGGGTACAATGTTGGATCGAGAGAGAACTCAGGGAAGTATTTAGGGGAAAGAAACAGCAAATGGAAGTTTTTGTACCCTAATGCAGGTAATAAATTAGGGTATATATCAAACAGATCTCTTCGCACTTCGGTCTTAGTTTGGGAATTAGATGCTAGAACTATACTTTGGTGGAGTATATCTCAATTAATATATAAAAATGTGCGGCGCTATTCTTAAAGTGCATATAAATACAACTGTGTTTAAAAAAACTCATCCAGTATGAGATATAAATGTATGAATATTCCAAATGTAATATAATATTCCTGCTGTGAAAATTCATTACAATGTGTAAACAAGATAACCCCCCAAAAAAACTCAAAAGAAATTGAGCCCAGAAACAGTCCATTAGATGAAGAAGAAACAGTATTTCCAACCATCCAATACTACACAGTCCTTATATAAGTGGGAACATCACCCAGGAAAAAAGTGTGAAAATAGCTTGAAAAGGCCTCAAGGAAAGGTCACTCCACCACGTGCTGTAAAGTAGGGGGCTTACCAGATGATTTTGACCCCGGTTAAGGTGGTCAAAATAGGCTTAATGCATGTATTGGAACATCAGTGGTCTCCTCATTAGTATGAAAGGTACTCCCATCTCCAGGCAAGTCTTCCGTCTGACCTCCAACTCCGTTTGCCAGATTACATACCATGTATATAAAACGGAAAACCAACCATAGCGTAATCCTGTATAAAACAATGTATTTAAATCTAAAAAGTTGCACTTACATGCTAACAGCATCAAACGAGCATATGCACGAATTAGGTTAAAAAACCCTTCGACATTAGAACCACTTTAAGTTAGCACTGGGAATTGGAGGTTGGAAGGTTCAGAGAAAAAGGAAAGCTTGTTTCCCTAATGGTAAAAAACGTGTTTAATAAAAACAACTTGATTTAAAAAAATACCGTGTACAGTGTTGTCTCGCTACTCCTCTTTGTACAGTTTGTCAAATTGAGCACTTTCACCTTGGCACAGTGCTGAGCTTTTCACAAGGAATTGTTTTTTTCTCATTTGGCCACTTGTTCAAAATCTTCTACTATATCAAATAGAAATTTCCGATTATTGTGCTCATAGATCCCTCGCACTATCCATTCTTTTCTACTCTTCTTGTATGGTTCTCCAACCATTGTTCAAAGACAATATTTTTTTCTATACTACTTCCTGATCGATTTTATTTGGGTGATTTTCTCTAATTTCCTCACGTATACTGGTGTGTCTGCCAGTGCAAATAATCTTGATGTAAATGTTTTTGGCTAAAAGTCCATTTAGCAATCCCAGGAAGGCATGTTTTTCAAGTGCAACCAAAGACACATAGTGGTTGATTTACTAAAGGCAAACAGATTGTGCACTTTGCAAGTGCAGTTGCTCCATAGCTTAGTAAATAATAAGAAGCTTTGCATCCAATCATACGCAAGCAAAAATTGTATTGTATTTATATTCCTTGCATGTGATTGGGTATTTTTTTTGTAAAGTGAAGCTTTACCTCATCCACTAAGCTCCGGGAGACTGCACTTGCGAAGTTCACAGTCTGTTTGTCTATAGTAAATCTTACCCATTGACTAGTTGCTGTATCTATACATGCAATACTGTCTGACTGACCATCCCTAGCTGCATGAATAGTTTTATCATGTAAACTTTTCAATTTCTTTTCAGTTCCATTAACCCAGTGGTTCTCAACTCCGGTCCTCGGGCCCCCCCAACAGGTCAGATTTTAAGTATTACGTTGTGGAGATGCAAACTAGAATACTGCAATCACTGAGCAGTAAAATTCTATCACCTGTGATGTATTTCAGTTATCCTGCAAACCTGGCCTGTTGGGGGGGCCCGAGGACCGGAGTTGAGAACCACTGCATTAACCAATCATATATGATGGTTGGAAAAATATAATCATTTTGGAAATTGAAATAAGCTGTTTTTGCTATGCTTTGTTTGTTGAGAAGATAAAAGAATTGCTCCACTTTCTGTAAATGGGAACCACTGTGGCTAACAGCAGCAGAAATGTGGATATTTCCTATTGGCTGATTTCCAATTTGGGGTTAATTGTCCCAGATATGCGTACTGTGTCTTTTTTCACACATTCTGTAGATGCTTTTTCAGGATCCAATAATTTTATTACACGTGACAGATCAGCATCCAAAACTATTTATCCATACAGTTACCAAAGACTGAATTTGTTCTCATGTACAATGTTTTGTCTCAGGTTGTTATCCAATTGGGTGAAAGATCTTTCTTTGCTTACTTTTGGAATTTTTTTTCTTTTTCTTGTTCTGATTTTTCATTGCAATGTACATTTGATACATAAAAAGATTCATCGAATGCTCCAGGATAATTTTAGCACTAATAATTATTAACTTTAAGAATTCTGGCTTACAAGTTCACAAACGCCTTTGCTTTCTAAACCAGTGTTGGTTTTTGGATTTATATCTGGTGAAGATAATAGCTCGTCCATGCTAACATCTGAGGTTACCAGAGAAAAAAACACTTTTGACACTTTCATGTCTCACCAGTCAAGGTGAAGCCACCTATAAAATGATTTTGTCTGATTCCTCTTGGTACATGGTTTTTCCACTGTAAGCAGATGTTAAGATAACCCCGGAGCAAAGGAAAAGAAAAGAGAAATGGGCGCAGGGCTGGCATGACTTGGTAGCAGGGCATAGGAGAGGAAGGGGTTAACTTAATTTAGAGAGGGTGTAACTAGTTAGTGTGGGGGGGCATCAGGTTGCAGACTGAAGAGAGGGGTCAAGGTACGGTCATTCGGAGACAGAGAACGGAGAAGAAGCAGCTTCGCTTCTCTCCCCTCCCAGCTGCAGCCATGAGTGACATTGAATCCCTCCTCAGCCAACTGTGTGCGGCAGCTGCCTCCAAAGGCACGGCCTGGCTGCGGCAACAGGTCGCCTCACTGGAGCAGGGTGAGTGCTCCATTTCCATGGAACTGAGGGGCGGACGTGCTAGGAGGTCGCAGCCTCTGGAGTGCTTCTCCCCGCCCTCCACTTCCAGGGCTCGGCACCACCATGGGAGCCCCCGTGATGGGGACCCTTCTCCTCAGCCGGCTGCTGCGGGCTCCGAGAGGAATCCCCACCAAAGGCGGAGCTCTTCAGGCAGGGACCGGAATGCGCTTTCCTCCCCAGTCCCGCCTGCTCAACTCGGGAGACGGGAGGATGCGGCCGCCTCTCCTGGCGTGACACCTGCCAGCATGGGAGTGACACGCCAGCGGGTGCGGCCAGTCGGGTTGAGTGGCCGGCAGCCCGGCCATTTTGGACATGGGACGCGTGCTGCGGTCTGGGGGCGGAGTGGCTCCGGCCCCCCGGGATGTTGCACAGTCTTCAGCGGAGCAGGAGGGTGCCTATTCTGTGGCACGGCGTGGGGTCAGGACTGGTACTTCTGGATCCATGGCCAATGCATCCGCGAGCAGCCCCCCTAGAGCAGTGAGTCGGATGGGTGCGGCGTTCACTAGGTCGGAAGGTGAGCTGTCCAGCTCCGAAGACAGTGAAGGGCCTGATCGGTCTGCAGTGGTGGATGTGGGACCTGCGGCTGGGGGATCCGTTCCTGGGCAGCCTGATGAGTACAGCACTAACCTTTCTTCTTTACAGGCAATGCTGGGTGATTTGTTGAGCAGAAGGGTAGGTGGTAGCGGGCTCCTCACCCCCCCGGCGGTGACTCCTTCCGCCATACCCCACACAGCGGATTGCCCGTCCACTGCCTGGGGTGCCGGGTGGAGGTACGGGATCTTTTGGAGGGGTTGAGGGCGTTGGTGCAACACTTTGTCGGTGGTTCGGCGGCGGCGTCACCAGTTTCTGGCTGGCAGCCGGGATCTGCGCTAGCGGGGCATCAGTGGCTCCGCCTACTGGGACTGGGGCTGGTATAGTTACGGAGGTCGGGATTTGGTGACGGCAGGGGCTCTCACTGACCAGGGAGTTTCCGACAAGATGGATTCGGCAAAGGAGGCGGGTAAGTCTGATCACATCCGTTTGGCTGACGCAGCCAAATGTGAAGTCTACGTCTGCTTTAAGGGCCCTTTGGGGGCGCATCTCAAGTCAGAGGTGAGGGATAAGATATGGAAGGGTGAATACGTGGAAATATTTTCTCTCCTGCCACTGGAAAAGTTTAATTTAGACTAGGTTAGACCGGAGGAGTCTAAAAAGGAGGACGAGGAGAAGCTGCGTTATCGCTTGATCCCTCGCACTTTTGCTAATTGGATGCAGGCGTTTGCCATTTTGGCGAGTGTGATCGGTGAAAAGCAACCCGAGAATGGCTCAGCGCTTTTCTGTTACTTGGATGCCATTGGTGAAGCTTACCGGGTTTATGGAGGGCAGGCCTGGCTTCGGTACGAAGAACAGTTTCGGCAGCGGAAGGCCGTCCGCTCCTCAATACGGTGGGACCATAAGGACATCAGCCTTTGGATGAAGCTCATGACCATCGTTTTTTCCGAGCTCGGCCAGCAGTTCGACTAACCCCGCACAGCTGGCCACTAAAAGGCTGGGTTACTGTTGGCAGTATAACGAAGGGGCATGCAGGTTTGGAAATGGTTGCCGTTTCAAACACGAGTGCTCGGGATGTGGAGGCGGTCACCCATTGTCTCGATGCGTCAAACAGTGGAAGGGAGGTTCCGGCGATGCTTCAGGTCAGAGGGACGACTCCGGCGAAGGTGGAAAGCATGCTTCCCTTCCTAAATAGGTACCCAGATCAGGTGGCTGCTCAGCTGCTTGAGTCGGGTTTCGCTGAGGATTTTCGTATTCCATGTTCGATTGCGCGCATCTCGCCCGTTTCCAAAAAATTGGAAAAAGAAGTGGCACTTGGGCACATGTGTGACCCTTTCCCTCAACCCCCACTGGAGAGCGTGGTGGTATCTCCATTGGGGGTGGTTCCCAAGAAGGAACCTCATAAATTCTGCTTTATCCATCACCTCTCTTTTCCGAAAGGGAAGTCAGTAAACGATGCTATTGACCCTAATGCCTGTTCGGTTACTTATTGATGCAGCAGGTTTGGCATTCAACGGACCCTGCAGGATGGCATTCAACGGACCCTGCGTTTTTTGGGGCGCTAACAGGTGTAAGGCTTTACACCTGTGTGCTGTGGTGCTGGGGATCTTTGGAGGCCTTCTAAAATTATAGTGATATGGTATAGTGGGGAACCATCTATGGTATGGTGTCCTCAGTATGGTGCCAGTTAACCAAGGTTTAACTGGGCATTGGGTATAGGGTTATCTGCATTTGAAGGTGGAGATTTTGGATTGTCCTCGAGGCGGTGAGTTGCGGCTGGTGACATGGTATGTCACGCAGATACATAATGTAGTTTTGGATTTTCAGTGCCTTCAAAGATCACCAGTTAAGATCTATCTGTGAATGTATTACTTTGTACGTAAAATGTTTTAATGGTTATTTGTTAATAAATGGGTTCTGTATTTTTATTATATAATCAGTAAATGGGTTAGTAAGGTCGGAGTTGCATCTGTCTTACCACAGTCAAGTGAAGATGATTAAAATCATTCTAAATATGCCTGCAAGAGGTCCTCACTTTTCTTGTTTGAATAGGGATGCTGGTTTTCTTTGCAGGTGTGTGTGGATTACAACTGCCATTAACAAACGAATTCCCATAAGTTGTCAAGCCAGCTGGAAGATCCTGTGTGTTGTCAGTGACCAAATATAGTCATTACCAATGACTTCAGACAGCATCACCGATTGGCTTGTTAACACCCAGCAGCGAGCTGTCATTCGTATTGAGAGTCTGTCAATAGCAGGATCCTCATGTGCAGTTCCTCATGTTTTTGTAGGTGGGCCAGCAGATGAGAGAACTACAGTACATTGTTGGATGACATGACTGAAGATGGATTTACATTGTGGGACTTTTTGGGTGTTTTTTTTTTTTTATATCTTTTTAACCACTTCCCCCAGGTAAACATCATATGACATAATTTACTTTGAGTGAAAATATCTGGATGATGCCTGAAGCTACAGGCATCATCCAGATATCTTTTTTTTTCAGCCGGCGATTCCCTACATTATAATCCCCCCCCCTCCTGATGCCCTCTGATGCGATTGAGGAGCTTGAGAATGAATCCACCGGCAGTTTACCATAAAGCTGCTCATGGACCAGATGGTCCCCGGCCATCTCTATGATCCTCAGAGGCTGAAAGTGACGTCATGACATCACTTCTGGCGTCGGCACATGTAAACACTGCCATTTTTTTGCTGAAAAGCCTGAGGTTGATTTCTTTTTATTTCAGGCTTTCCAGCATATGGGAGAGATGTGTGGACTTATAGACCCCAGATCTCTCCATAAAGAGGACCTGTCATGCCCTATTTCTATTACAAGGGAAGTTTACATTCCTTGTAATAGGAATAAAAGTGATTTAAAAAAAATAAAAAAAAATAAAAAAAAAAATAAATGTTTAAAGTGCCCCCATCCCATTGTGCTCGCACGCAGAAGCGAACGCACACCTAGGTCGCGACTGCATATGTAAACAGCGTTTAAACCACGCAAATTTCTAATGCTAGACCTCTGTAATTCTAGACTGGTAACCTGTAAAAATGTTTAAAGCTCCTCCTATGGAGATTTTGAAGTACTGTAGTTTGGTACCATTCCACAAGTGTGCGCAATTTTAAAGCATGACATGTTTGGTATCTATTTACTTGGTGTAACATCATCTTTCACATTATACAAAAAATTGGGGCAAATATTGTTTTTTTTTTTTTAATTCATGAAAGTGTTCTTTTTTTAAAAAAATCACGTTTGAAAAATTGCTGTACAATTACCACGTGACATAAAAATTGCAACAGCCGCCATTTTATCCCCTAGGGTCTTTGCTAAAAATATATATATATATATATAATGTTTGGGGGCTCTGAGTACTTTTCTAGCAAAAAAATTATGATTTTTACATGTAGGAGAGAAATGCTAGTATTGGCTTGCGTGGAAAGTGGTTAAATAAAGAACTCTATAATGGTGTAACTGTGGTTATTTACTATATACATTTTTTGGGGCATAAAAAGGCGTACTATTTGGGGGTGTGTGTATTGGTGTGCCTCGCGCCACTGGTGTTAGTGATTTGTGAAAAAATTATTATGCAGCTGCTGTTTGTGACCTATAGTGATAGGGAACTTTTGTATGGTTTGTGTTTGAACAGTGCTTTGCTATTTAGAATCAATGTTTGAACTTTAATTGTGGTTGCTGCTGTAGCCCATGTGTCAAAATTTCTATAAAATCATGCATTAAAACAATTTAATAAAGTGCAAATGATGAGGTAGGTCTGATGTGCTAAAGTGTTATCAAGTGAGGTTGTAAATGGTAAACTTTGCCCACACTCTATTTTCTAGTTGTTGCTGTAGCCCATGTGTCTTACTCAGGTATACTCTTTAAATACACAATAACTTTTTAAACCTTTCAAGTTGAAATGTGCTACCAGTGCTAAGGTGCTCTTTAACAATGTGCAAATATATCAACAGAAGTGACAGTGCAACATGACATTTGATTAATTTTTAAATTAACAGAAGTGACAGTGCAACATGACATTTGATTGATTTTTAAATTATTGCAGTCCATTTAAATGTGACATCTTCGGTAAAGTGCTCGTGCCGTGCCTTTGGTGAGTATAATACCATCGTGTAAAGTTGAACTTTCCAAATTTTTCAATAACACATAAATTTCTCATATGGACTCATTCTGTGTACCCGATGTCGTTGTTGATCTTTTATCTCACACCCGTTTCAAATGGTAAATGTTGGAGTGAACTATTGTGAAATCGTGTAGTCTGGATGGAGTAGTAAACGTGAAATAATTTAACAAAATTACGTACTAAAATATCTTTAAAACTGTGTACCCGATGTCGTCGTTGGTGTTAATTTCAAGTTTGTAACTAAGATTTATCGTTTCGTGACAAGTTTGTG
>BLSH010447807.1:307136-318295 GCA_018402905.1 Glandirana rugosa | reverse complement strand
GGCCCGAGATTCATCGGCCCATTTACGATCAAGAAGGAGATCAACCCAGTAGCTTTCGAACTTACTCTGCCAAGATCTTACAAGATCCACCCAGTTTTCCATATCTCTCTGTTAAAACCGGTCACAACCAGCTCCTTTTCAGAACAAGAGGCTGCACCTCCTCCCCCTGTCTTAGTTGGCGAGGACACGGAGTTTGAGGTTGAGGCTATCTTGGATTGTCGAAAGAGAGGTAGACAAGCTCAATACCTCATCAAATGGAAGGGGTATTCACCCGAGGAGAATTCATGGGAACCTGCAAAACATGTACACGCCCCCAAGTTGGTACGTGAATTCTTCAAGAGACACCCTGAAAAACACTCTTTGTTGGGCATCCGGAGGCTGCCCCTTGGGGGGGGGCACTGTCAGAGATCGTTCCAGCAGCACAGGTTTTCTCCATTGGCACGAAGGTATGCGCCAGTGCGCATGCGCGGAAGATCTAGAACTAACGGAACGTCCCGTAGGCTCCGAACGTTAGTGCGCAAGCGCGCACGTTCGGTCGTACGCAATGCGGCAGGCATTGGCGCCCAAAGCCCTATTTAAACCCGTGCAGAAGAGACATTAGTTGCTGGATTATCTTCAGCTTCCTGCTGTGCTTGCTTACCTGTTCCTGATCTTGATCCTGATTTGTGGCTTTGACCTTCGGCTTGTCTGACTACTCTGCATCCCAGCCTTACCTGTGTTTGACCCTCGGCCTGGCTTTGACTCCGCTTCGGATCTTCCCTTTAACCAGACGTCTGATTCTGCCTGACTTCCTGTGTATGACCCCCGGCTCGGTTTTGATCCTGATTCCGGTTCTTCTTGCACTTCTTCAAGTGTTCCAGCCTTTCCAGGGGACTCCTGCCCAGCTGCTTATCCTGGTCCCGGCAGAACCTTCCGAGGGACTACGCACCTGGCCAGCTCTACCGGTAACCCCTGCCTCTCTGGGCATAGCTCCCCCTGTTTCATCCTCAGGGAGGTGCTCTGCACTTAGCTGCAAGGGAAGCCCTCTCAGCACTTTGACCTCCAACCAGGTAACTGACACCACCACTGCATCATAGTACCCCATTTTCAGTGAGTCCTACACTATTCATAGACTGAAAGATGAATCCCACTTATCAAAACCATGGGGCATACTCACTCCTTACATGGGAGAAGTGTGCTAGCTGCAGATTTCTCAGCTATAGCTGCACTATAAAGGGATACCTCCTATAACTACTTACTAGTGGGCACTGATAATGAAGTACTGGTATGGAAGAGTGGGGTGCTCCACCCAGAAGTCTGGTCAGGACTCAATATGTAGATGCTACATAAGACACAGAGCACGGCTCAACCCTGCCTTCGGCTCCCACTTCACTGGCTGTGATTGGCATCAGCGAGAGCCAATCTCTCCTGCTGCTGCATTTCAGCCCATCAGGAGGGAGAGACCCGGGAGAGGCTCGGGTCTTGTGCTGGATCAAAATCGGGCTTAAGTAAGTACTAGGGGGGCTGTGCCATGCCAATATATGGCACAGTTAGAAAGACAAGGACTAATCAATAAATACACTCCCCACTATAACCCCCTGCATATGAAGGTAAAGGCATTACATAAGAATGAATATATTCTGTGTTAAGATATGTCTTAGGAGATTAAAAGCTTAACTCCAGGTTTATTATGACTTTATAGTTAGCTCAGGCCATGCTGGTCAAATAAACTATTCCCTTTACTAACAGATGTACCCAATGGAAGTGCTATTTAAACTGTATGTAGCATCGGCATTGGGTGTGGGGACTTCCCGTCCCAATCCTGGAACAAAAGTTGACCTGAATGCTGCTCAGGAATTCATAGAAAGTTTTGTACTTTATAAATGAATATAAGACTTTTGACTGAGGTGAAGACTGAGACATCATCTGCTCACCTCTTTACAGTCATAAGATACAAAGCTTCCTGTGAATGGCTGAGTAGCTCTCAGCCCAACATGATATTGGTGCCAGGAACAGAACCAGAAGTCCCCTTCTGTTGCCAGAACGCAATGCTGTAAACTGTACGTAGTTGATGCTACATAGAGTTTATACAGTGCTCCTAGTGGATGCATCTGTTAGCAAAATACATAATTTGTCTGGGCCCAAATTAACTACAACTTTGTATTTAAAGTCATAGTAAACCTGGAGTTAGGCTTATGGATAAACTGGTTAAGTGGCCAGGAGGATTGTTCATGTTCCCTCAAAAACAGCTCCATCATTTTAATATCATGGTCATGGGATACACTAGAGTAGAGAGCCTCAATATCAATTGCCACCAGGAAGGAATTTCATTAATTCCCTACAGAGTCTTTAAAAGATCGATGGTGTCATTAGCATGAAAGAGAGGCTGGCGACACTTCCAGGAAAGCACTGAGCAATGATTAAGCACAGGAATGTGAAACGTGTCTGCTGACCGGTATGTACCATGTGTGTCATATTACTGTTCTTATGGATTTGAAATAAAGAAGTGCTTTTATTCCTGGAATTCCATCCTCCCTTTCCTTCTACATGCTCTTCTGGCAACAGACAAGGCAGGCACCCAGGTTCACATAGCAGCCAGGGATCTACACAGGCTGCCTTGGAGCGGTGTCACCCTACACAGTATTACATTTCTATAGGTTTTAGGTAAAGAGTAGAATGTCAGAGTCCATGGAAACTGCATATTCAGATTGTACAATATGTCTTTGTCAATTAAGGCACCACTATTTTTCTGCCTTCTCCATAGGAGGATCTAAATCTGGAAGAGAAGATAATAGGGTGAAGCTGGCGCCATTATAAAATGTGGTTGTGGTGCAATGAATGCAAGCTAAATAAGGCCAAAAGCCATTTCACCTTTACACTGTGCAAAACTCGCCAATGTGAGGTTCATTTGGACAAATAAATAAATGTGTTCTTTTAGAAAGTGAAAAATGAGCTCTCTTAGAAAATGAAAGCTGCAGTCAAAGGAGCAGACCTATGTTATCATTCATTTTGCATAGATTTGTTATACTGAGGAATACAAGGGGGATACAGACCAAACAAGATAAAAATAGAAAAAGAGAAAAAAGAAAAAAAGACAAATAGAGATGTAAAAAAGACAGTGAGACGGCTAGTGATAGAAAGACAACTAAATATAAACAGTATTAGAGTGTAATGTAGAGATATAGGGTTTGATTTACCAAAGGCAAATAGGCTATTCACATTGCAAGGAAGTTGCAATTTGCAATTACATTTTTCCAGACCTTAGTAAGTGTGAAATGTAAAATCATGTGCAAAAAAAAAAAATGCATGTGATTGGATGAGGGAAGTCAGCAGCTTCGCCTCATTTACTACGTTCTGGGGATAATCCCCTTGCAAAGTGCAACTTCCCTTGCAAAGTGAACAGTTGATTTGCCTTCAGGAAATAAGCCCCAAACAGTGAAAGACAGAGAAAGATGTATAGAATTCTAAGGATTCACAGAAGTTTTCCCTTCAAACACCTTTTATGAACTGTATTATATATCATTTGCTTCGGATTGATATTTTTTGCACTTAATTATTGGAGACTGTATATTGTTTCATCACTTTCATCAATTTGACGGTGGTGTACATATCAATTGCACATTCACGTTCTTGGATTTGCACTATTTTGCACTTTATTTGACTTTATTATTGCTTTTATTACTATATTTTGCACTAATATTTTTGTATAGTGTATATGTTTATATGTTACCAATGGAAGGTTTTTAGAATCTTTCCTCTTCATTTTCTATAGGGCTGCACTTTTTCAATTATTGATTTATCTACTGCATTTACATTAATGCCGTGCTAGTTGCTTCTTTTTTATTTGGACCTTAGCGCGGTATTCCATTTCACTATGGTGTACATAAAACAACTTCTTCACACGGCATTCCTGCACAGATTTAATTAACGTGAGTAATCTATGTACAAAAACTCTCCCACTATACCCCTAGCATATTTATCTGACTTCCTATTTGCTAGTACAATTGTATGACACCTGATTATAGTAGCATAATTGCTAATAAGGTTACATTACCATTTTGGTCATAATAATTTCTCAGGAACTCTTTTTAGACTATGATCACCTTGTCATCGTTCTTGCTTTTGTCGGTAACCTCTATTTTCCTACAAAAGCAAACCAAACCTTAATAACAAAATTGTCAGCAATATGTAAATATTCTTCAGTGATTAATTTATAAGTGTTATAACAGGTTGTATTGATACAAACAGACTATGAATGGGTTTTTTCCAGCACCACAAATGTAAAAGAAAGCTGAACACCATTGTTGAAATATAATGATTGAAGTGCACAAAATATGCCCAACTGTGGTTTCAGAATAGAGTGAAAACCTCAATCAATAACAATGGACTAGAAGGTATGAAAAAAAAATAGATTCAAGCTCACAAAATAAAGATTTATCCAAAGCAGGAGGGACAAAAACACAAGCAAAAATGAAAGGTCTCTTATAAACGAGACAATATATGATTATAAATAGTTCATGATAGAACACTTTGAAACATAATTCATTCAAAAAGTATAATGCATTATTGGGAAGTGAAAGAGCACCGGAAGGCACTGGTTAACCTACGTTGTTTCAACACAAAAACTCTTTGTCACATGAGATCAGTTTCTTGCATATAAGCCATGTCTGGTAAGTGTCACATAAAATAAAATAATACAAAATTATAGCAATATGCTGATATTAAAAGGGAAGAAAACAATATGTGTGTCAAAAACTACTGGCACCTATAATTCTATGAAAAATAATAGGGATGATAGAAATATACGCTAAATGCATATACTGTATTGAACGCTCACCAGATATGACAAAGTGAAAGTGTCTTTGTAAGTCGCCTATCACCAAAGCATTTCGTTTGTTGTCTTCAGAGTTCTTTAGCAGCACTAAGATAACAAAAAGGATGAAAAAAAAAGCTGAAAATGATTTTGTTGAAAAAAAGGCATTTATTTATAATACTAGTTGTCATTCAGTTAGGGTTTACATCTACTTTAACTTATACAAAAAGAGTTATTTACCATAAGAGCTGTAAAAATGTTGAATTATCTTCCACAGAAATTGGTTCTAGATGAATCAGTAGAACGCTTTTGAAAAGGGTTGGATGAGATTCTAAATGCACAAAATATAATGTGTATGTAATGTAATAATGGAATGTGTTGATCCAGTGCATTATCTTATTGACTTTATATAGAGAATTTTGTTCCCATTGTGAGCAAAGTTGACTGGACTTTAAAACGTTTTTTCTTGCTCTTCATAAATCCACTTTGTGGTTAGGGTTCTGTAAATTATTGTTAACTCAGTTAAGATTTGTTATTTTTAACTAACAACACAGAATTAAAATAAATATTGTCCACAAAAGACATATAGGGGGAGACAGGGCCGTTGGGGGGGGGGGGGGGGACTTCCCTGGTTCCCTGGGCGGATTGATTTAGTTGGGGGAAGAGGGCACTGTCTGCCGGGTGCAACCATGCCCAGCACAGAATGTGCTGCCGAGTGCCAAATCGAACAGAGTAGAGAACCAACGGCTTTGTTCCTGCATGTAAGCTAGATCGTAGCACTACACCCGCCCCCTGCCTGCACAGTGCACTGTACTTGCCCTGAGTGACAGTAGAGTGGAGTGGGTGGGTCGCAGGACGTTGGGAAAGCATATAAATCCTGATTGATACCAGATACATACATCTTTCCTGCTCCTCTGCTTGCCTGGACAGCGGCTTCTCCCTCCCCTCTCCATTCATTTCCATCACTCATTTCTATCACTCCTTCTCTCAGAGTGTCTTGATCTCTGTGTGACATCACCAGCTCCGCCCCTAACCTCCTGTTTTTTCCTCCTCCCTGCTGTGGAAAATGTGGAGGTGACTCCTCCTCTGTGTAGTGAGTGACCCCTCCCCTCCTGTGCCCTTTCCCTCGGGTCCCCTGCTCTCCAGCCCTACTGCAAAGTGAGTGGTGTCTGCCTCTGTGCTGCAGAGGCTGCCACTACTTAGCTAACATGGCTTGCCATCTGCATGGAGACCCTGGTAGACATATCCGTGTACATATGAGGTTTAGCGATGGGTGAACGGTTCGGCCCGAGCATAAGTTCAGGCCAAACTTTTGATGTTCGGACGTTCGGCGGATCAGCCAAACAAATGGGACGTTCGACTGGATTACAATGGGGGACACTTATTTTTATTTTTGTTTTTTAATAAAGGACTTGTCCCTAATTGTCTCCTGTGTTTTTTCTTTTTTGGCACTTTTTGGTGAATTAGTAGGGATACATATGATGAACAAGATTATAATTCTCATAGGGGGTGGGATCTTGGGGACCCTTATTAAAGGGGGCTTCCAGATTCCAATAAGCCCCCCACGCACAGACCCCCACAACCACAGCCCAGGGTTGTGGGGAACAGGCTTTTGTCCCCATCAACATGGGGACAAGGTGCTCTGGGGTGGGGGACGCCGAGCCCCCCCTACCCCAAAGCAGTCATACTCCCCATGATGAGGGCATTGAGGGCATCACTCGCCCCCCCCCCCCATCCTGGCCGGCCTTGTTGCATGCTTGGATAAGGGTCTGGTTTAGATTTTAGGGGGGGACCCACGTAAATTTTTTTAAAAATGTTGGCACGGGGTTCCCCTTAAGATTCAAACCATACCCAAAGGAACTGGTATGGACTGGGGGGGGGGATCCTACGCAAATTTTTTCAGTGATTTTTTTTATTCGTATATTGCCGGGAACTGGAAAAATACATTACAGCCGCGAGTGATTTTAAATGCCAATTTTTCCTTTGGAAATGTCATTTTGCTCTGGCTATGTTCTACACATCACAGAGATGCGCCATTTTACAGGCAGACTAAGGGGCCCATCCAGGCACAATATTTAAAGGAATATTTCTTTTTTTTTCACTTTATGCATTATTAAAATCACTGCTCCTTTAAAAATTACGTTTTTTACAAACTTTTTTTCATTGATACATGTCCCCCAGGGCAGGACCCGGACCCCTATAACCGTTGTATGCCCAATTACTTTTATATAAACCTTCAAAATGGGCACTTTTGATTTTTGACGTTCGGGTCCCATTGACTTCAATGGGGGTTGTTGTTCAGGTCTTAACTTTCGGGATGTTCAAAAGTTCTGGTGCGAACTGAACAGGGGTCCGTTCGGCCCATCCCTAATGAGGAGTAGTCAATACAAATTGTTCCACAGCTCTATTCTGCTGGCCGAACATTCTCAGCAGAGTTCATTAAGTGATATTAACCCACCTGCCTTGACCTTTGGGTCTCTTATACCCAAGCATTTAATGCTATTCAATCACAAGTAAAGGCCTCTGCGATCTATACTACATACCTAAATTCACTCAAACGCTGAAGGAACAAACTACTCTTGCTGGGAACAGGCAGTCTCAGTTCCCATGGGCTCCCCAGACTTGATTTCCACCAGACCGTTGCCAACCATCTTACAGTGTATATACAAATTAATACTCCAATCCATGGCCCTGATGAAGCGGGTCA
The DNA here is from genome assembly GCA_018402905.1 of Glandirana rugosa. Classification (NCBI taxonomy): domain Eukaryota; kingdom Metazoa; phylum Chordata; class Amphibia; order Anura; family Ranidae; genus Glandirana; species Glandirana rugosa. The sequence continues at coordinate 310,796 of BLSH010447807.1, read as the reverse complement.
GCCCGCAAAAGGTGTAGGACTTCAAATTGCATCCTGCCACCAGGATTACCATACCCTGGTCAATCGTAATTCTAACTTTCACTGTGAATGCTTCTCTTACATTGCATCATTGTTTGTAATTTTCTGTTTTTAGATTTGGCACGTGTGCTAAAATAAAAAAATTTAATTTTTTAATTATTTTGTTCCAATATGTATTAAACCTTACAAGGTACATGCAAACTCCCACCCACCCCTTGCCACTCTAATGATTATACTCAGCTAACAGGTAACTTTCTTTCAGGCTTGATATCACAGTTCTAGCTGTGGAGACGACTTTTCTTTCACATTCTGTTTTTATTAAGAACCTGTTGATGAGGTGCAGACATGTGGCTCCCATGCAGGGCTGTCTATCAGAATGGGAATGCATGGGCATTGTGTGTATCCCTGGCATGGAGATGCACACAATGCACAAGAGAGCTTAGCACAGGACACACATGTCCGGGTCACATGAATGGGCCTAAACAACTCATATACATGGAGGCTTAGTAATTTACCCAGCTCCCAGGGCATCAGAAAGCAATAGGGATTTTACACATTGGCTACTACTACTACCACTGGACGGAAATTCAGCTGGTTCACCAAGGACCGAATGAGTTTCAATCCATCTATGGCCATTCCTGCTAAAGAGAAGTTGATCTAATGTGATCAACTTCTCTCAAACCAGCTTGTTGGAAATGTTTCCTTTGATCTGCTGCACTAATCAATATATTCTTATAGCAGAGGAGTCCCCACTATCACAATGTAACGTCTCAGTGGAGAGGATTCCTCCATCGGTTTTTTTCAATCAGACACTAACTGATCATGAAAACCGATCCATCTATGGCTAGCTTACCATTCACTATACAATCGGATTGTACCATATCTTTTGGATCTACCACCAATTATTAGTATAAGGGCCTGTCTGATTTGATAATACTAATTGGATAATGAATTGTTTAGGTTTGTCCTTATATTATAAAGTTTTGGTAAATTGAAAGGAGATTGTGCATAAATTGTACAGACTGTAAAGTGTATGCTCACCTTTACTGTTCATGTGCATGAGTACTAAGAATGACATATGTTTTCCCTGACACTTTGTCTAAAGCTGGGTATACACTCTTCTTAGTTTTTTTTTTTGTTCAGCCTGCTGGAAGAAAAATGAATAGATCCCTGCATGCATACAAACAGGGTGGATGCAGAAATCCCCCCCCCCCCCGTGCTATTGTATCACTGTATTAGTGTCACTGAAGACATCATTGGCAGTTAATTAGTTCCCCCCAGCATCAGTTAGTGTCTGATTGCTCGACGCTGTCCCATTATAAGTCAATGATCACCGCCATTAGTAGTATAAAAAAATAAAAGTTACAGTGTATATATAGCATAGTTTGTAGGCGCTATAACTTTCACACAAACCATCAATCTATATACACTTATGGGGATTTTTTTTTTTATCAAAGACATTTTGGCCAAAATGTATGAAGAAATTTGATTTGTTTTATTTTTTATTGGATATGTTTTATAGCAGAAAGTAAAAAATATTGTCTTTTTTTAACTTTTCCTTTTTTGTTTTTTTTTTCATTTATATCACAAAAAAAAACAGTGGTGATCAAATACCACCAAAAGAAAGGTGCATTTGTGTGAAAAATATATACATTTAGTTTGGGTACAGTGTTGCATGACCGCATAATTACCAGTTAAAATAGTGCAGTGTTGAATAGCAGAAAATGGTCATAAAGGAGATAAAATCTTCCGGAGCTCAACTGGTTAAGCAATGGCAATAAAACCTAGAAGCTGATTGGTTACTTTGCAGAGCTGCACCAGATTCTGTGTGCACCAGTTTTAGTAAATCTCTCCCATACTACAAATAAAAGTGCATACAATTGATTTTATATACATTTTATATTTTCTCCCTGTTAAAGCAAATAAATCAAATTTAAGAGTTAAGAAGAGTAGAAGAATTTTGACTTTCACTAGGTCTAATGCAGATTTGAAGCAGTATTAAACCCAAAAACAACAAGGTCACAACAAATGTTAGTTTTTCTGTTGTGACTGACATCTCTTTTTGACATATTAGCATAGCAAGACTCCAATGTCTATAAAATGTCAATAAAACCATCACTTGAACATTTTAAAAGAGTATAATTCCAAGTGCAAAATTAAAAGCAAGACTCCAATGTCTATAAAATGTCAATAAAACCATCACTTGAACATTTTAAAAGAGTATAATTCCAAGTGCAAAATTAAATTACCCTGATATATTGAGCTTGGCAAACATTCTCTACTCCTTTGGTAAATCAACCCACTTGTGTCTTCCTCTTCAGTTATGCAACAACGCAGTACAAAGAGTTTTGTTAATTTAAATATTCCCAAAATAAGACACTGCTATTAATGGGAAAAAAGAACTCATGGATGATGTACTTGTCAAGCACAATGCTTTTGATATAAAGTGTTTGAAATTGTTCTGTAAATTAAGAAGTATAACCAATATTAAAGATGATTTTATGTTTGCTGTTTAAATGATAACTCCCTGTTATATTTTATAAGTTTGATCTTTTTCTCAGCTTTCTTGCATAGTGGCTGCTTAAAATCTTGAAAATTAAAATTTCCACTCTTTGTTTTTACATGAAAGCTTTATAAAATTATTTTGCATCATCATAAAAATGCAATTTTGCAATGTATATCAAAAGGTTTCATTTACTAAATTGAATTAAGTAGTATGTTAAATGTCAAGTGAGTGTTGCTATGGTGATTTTATATACAATCTGCCATCTAAAGCATTCATTTTCTGTTTTCGTGAAGCAAAATGATTTTAAATGTAGGCCCTACCCCTCAGCTACCTCTATATCACTCCTGACATTCCACAGATTTCATTTTTGTGAGTCCATGGCAGAGTCATTTTCTAATTTATCAATGTCTGCTCACAAAGCAGCATTCACCCTATTCAGCTCATAAACGTACATTACTTTTTCCAATCCTTTATACCACGTAAGGTGCACTCCAGTAAGAACTGGAAATTAAGCCTTGAGATTCATACAGGCAATGGAGAATATGTCTGCTCAGGGCTAATTGTTTTAATCCAGACATTGGGGTAGTGCACCAGTCCTCTCAGTTGCTATCATTCGTAATCTGGTACCTACTCTACATTCCAGCAAAGCACTTCCCAAAACACAATCACAGCAAGCTCTGCATTGTCTTCTACATACAATTTAAAAATAACCTAAAAGTTTATCACACCCTCCAGTTAAATTCAAACCTACCTTATGAGCTTAAAGCGGAGTTCCACTCTTTTTTTGTTTATTAAAAGCCAGCAGCTACAAAAAGTATTTTAATAAACTGTAACTTACCTGTCCAGCGATGGCTGCGCCCGAAGCCTCACTCGTCTCCCCCCTCCGCCATTCCTAGTGTGGGCACCCGGCCCGACTTCATGGCTGGGCACCCATTGCGAATGCGCGAGTCGCGCTGCGCATTCCTAGTGGCCAGGCAATCTTCTGGGACCTGTGACGTGTCCCAGAAGATTGCCAGGAGGGAGGGGCTGCCTAGGAGGAGAGGAGGTGTCGCCTAGGCGGCCCAGAGGTGGAAGGTGGAAGAGGGACAGGAAGTCCCTCTGAAACCTGGGGACACACTCCCCCCCCCCCCCCCCCC
>BLSH010447807.1:292446-304825 GCA_018402905.1 Glandirana rugosa | reverse complement strand
CCCCCCCCCCCCCCCCCAAAAAAATTACATGCCAAATGTGGCATGTAAGGGGGTGAGGAGTGCTTAAAGCGGAAGTTCCATTTTTGTTAAAAGTTAAATAACACAATCTTCAGGAAGTACGCTGCCAGTGACCTCTTCAGTGGTTGTTGGAAATCTGAAAGCAGTAGATTGCAGAAAAACTCTTAATAAGGTAAAGTGATTTTGATTTTGCCACAGCTGTAGTGTTTGCTAGACATCCCTAGTATGTCACTGATTATTTTCACGTGTTCACTTGCTCTTCAAATTTAAAAAAAACCTGCAGTGGAATATGTGATATTGCTGATCTCCTCTTAAAGAGGACCTCAATTGTGGAACCAGTGTCCAAAAAGACAAGTAGAGGACAAATGCCATTATTGACTGTGGCTCCCTACAGCTGAGCTCTGCCCTATTTCTAACTTACCATGCCTTTTTCTGCAATGTGTTATTTTGTGTGTGTGGGGGGCAGCAATCTTGGTAGCACCAAGAGACGTGTAGGAAACATAGATTCACAGAATGAATGAAGAAGTAGGAAGATGCATGAGGTACAAATTCCTCTCCAGGAAGCAGCACAGTAGTGGCATTACCAAATCTTACAAAACTAGAACTGCAAGAGGTAGCATTGTTTATCACACAGCAAATATACAACTATGGGGTCATAGGCACAGGTGTGGCCAGGCGCCATCACATGTCAGGAAGTGTACTGCTATTTTCTGGAGAAATTTGAGACAAAATGTACATTTTTCAGGCTAATGCTTAGGCTTAAATAAAAAGGTTCTATATCCAGACCTTCGCTTTTTTAATTTAGTTCCACTTTGAGTTGTTAGTAACCTGATTACTTATGAGTTGCTGACACAGAACAACTATGCAGATTACGTTTTTTTTAATTTAGTTCCATCCAAGCCTTTTGCATTTCTAGGCCAGTGACTCGGCCACTATTGCTTTAGAGAAAGCCAATCAACTAGCATTTTAATAATGGCAGCTATCATATAAAGGGGGCATGACAATGTATTTGCTCCTGCCTTCATCATTCCGTTCCTCCCCTCTCCCCCTTTTTTGTATATGCTGTTCCCCTTATTTCCTGTCAGGGCTGACATTGGTGGTAAGGATATGGGACTCCTACAACTTGTGCCTCTGCCTAATAAAGTCTGGATCGATGGCTCTGCATCACTTTGATTGGCCCTTACAACCAGTGAGCTCCTGACCTATAATACTAGTTATAATACATTGCACACTGTATTCCCTTATTTCCAGTCATGAAGATGCTGTTTTGCCAGGTCTTGAAGTGGAAAGAGCATTCTGGAGAAGAAGCCTGGCTGGAGAAGTACACGGAGACCAGTGAAAGTACCATAACAGATGCAACCCAGCATGAAGAAGACTCCTGTAGTGATTTACAAACCTTCAAATGGAGCGGATAGTTGTCCCAAAGTGCAAGTTGATGCAGCGATTGCACCATCCAGAGCGCTCCAGAGACCCATCCATCTGTGGCTAAAGAAGACAGGAAGATATAGGGCTGCAGGTGGAGGCAGAGCCAGGTAATGGAAGGAAGTGTATCAGGTGTATCAGGAAGGAAAGTCAGACCTTCTGCCTGTCACCCAAACTCAATACAAAAGGACGGACGAGAAGCAGGGGATCATTGCCAGGGAGGCAAGCGGCATATAACAGCACTCAGTCAAGTGGGTGATGCTGCAGTATTACTCCATCCTTGTTCTGTCAGATCCATATTCACAGCAGAGGGGGTATGTCACTTCTGGTAAGTTGAGCCAGTTTGCTGTATTAAATAATTTTGGTATAGCTCTAAACTTGTTTTCTCAAGGGATATATTCATTCAGACCAAATTTGTGCACAGGGTGTACTATACTGCTCAGCGTATGCACAGAATTAACCCTCAGAGATCTCCCTCCTGTCTGCATTGTCAGTTACATGTTGATACATACTAACATATGTTTTGGACCTGTCCCAGGGTGCCACAGTTTTGGATGGATGTCTTTGATCTCATTAATATCTGTCTCCAGCTGTCTCTCCCACTTTCCTAAGAGCTAGCGTTGCTTGAACAGAGGCCTCGCTATAATATGTTATTGATTTCTTACTTGTTATACTATGCCAAAAAACAAGTACCCCCCATCTGTAGCTTAATGGGAGTCCTTGATTAACTAACTACAAGCTGTACATACAATATATCAGCATAAACTGTTTTTAAAAAATACAATAAAATTGGCAGCCTTGGACGTCCCCATGGTCACTTCCATCTTCCTGCTGTAGAGCACTGTCCTGGGCAATTGGCTCTTGGTTCCACTAGTAAGTCCCACTATTGCTTCCTCATATGCTGTTGTATGATTTGTATGTTGACTGTACCTGTCTATGCTCAGCTGTAGTCTGTACTATCATGACTAACTCTATGGCTGTTTGTACCACATGGTTATTTGTGGTTATTGTACCATACCTATGCCTTCAATAAAAAATAAATCCTTGTTGTTAAAAAAAAAACAAAAAACAATTTAGGTAATACATTATCCAGGATTGTAGGCAGTGTTGCTACTTCTGCTGTTTCAGTGTTGGTTAGCATAGATTGATATAGATATAATTAGAGCACAAAGCTTTCTCGAAACATTTCATAAAGAAGCATATCCTTGCAAAATTTCACTGCTTGGTATTAAAGGGTTTGTTAACCCAACATCTCATATTCCTGATATGTGCCTGCTGTACCATGTACTTGTATGATAAAGTATCTTGTTCTCTTTGTATTGCTTCCTTTATGTGAAATCCCCGGTGTTCCTGCCAGTCACCTTGCTTTCCTATTGAAAACTGACCACACTAAGCAGGAGAGCACACCATGGTCTATTCTCTAGCTGTGCTGTACTTTCCTCTAATAATCAGACTTGTCCTGACATGCCCCCACTGCACAGCCATTCACTGGGAAGCTCAGTGTGCTGCTGCTTCTCCTCCCCCAGCTCTTATGCAGCTGACAGAAGGAAAGGGGAAAAATGTTTAATTTTTTTTATATGTACACAAAAATATTTTGCCTTTCATTTATATTTTAAACTAAATGGGTTGGTTTACAAGGTGATCATTTACAATTGCTTTAATTGATATTCCATTTAACCACTTGCCGTCATTATACGGTGGCAGGTCAGCTCTCCTTCTCGAATCCCTATAGCTGTAGGCGCAGTTGAGGGTGCTGCGTGAGCATGTCCACGGGTCGGGCAGACTCGATGTCTGCCAGTGACCCGGATCACCGTCTACAGAGGCAGAACGGGGATCTGCCAATGTAAACAAGGCAGATCCCCATTCTAATGTAAACCATCCAACGTAAACAAGGCAGATCCCCATTCTGACAGGGGACGTGACAGTGATCTACTGCTCTCTGTCATCGGTAACAATGAGATCTGTCATGTTCTTGCCAGCACATCCCTCCTACAGTTAGAACACACGTAGGGAACATTGTTAACCCCTTGATCGCTCCCCCCCCGAGTTTAACCCCTTCCCTGCCAGTGTCATTTTTACATTGATCACTGCATTTTTATAGCACTGATCAATTTAATAATGTCATTGGTCTCAAAAAAGTGTCCAAAGTGTCTGAAAATCACAGATTGCCACCATTACTAGTTAAAAAAAATAAAAATAAAAATGCCATAAATATATCCCCTGTAGACGTGATAACTTTTGCGCAACCCAATCAATTTACTCCTATTGCGATTTTATTTACCAAAAATATGTAGAATAATATATATCGCCCTAAACTGATGAATACATTTGTTATTTTTATATTTTTTTGGGCATATGTATTACAGCAAATAGTAAAACAAAGTTATTTTTGTTCAAAATTGTCGCTCTTTGTTTGTTTATAGCGCAAAAAATCGAATACCACCAAAAGAAATCTCTATTTGTAGGGAAAAAAGGACATCAATTTTGTTTGGGTACAACATCGCACGACCGCGCAATTGTCAGTTAAAGTGACGCAGTGCCGTATCACAAAAAATGGCCTGGTCATTAAGGGGGAAATTCCTTCCGGGGCTGAAGTGGTTAAATAAAAAAAAATTGTAAAGGGACTTTATAGATATCAGATGTCTATTCCCCTATTTAAATAATTTTTCTTTAAAAAGTAATAAAAGGAATGAGGTTAGATTAGATGCTGATTAGCGTAGGCCCATGGCCAGGTCTTTTAATAACTGGCTACAATCCTTTTGCATTTCTCCTGGTGTCCTTGGTGAAAGGGGCACGCAGATAAATGTAGTGGTCTTTTTCAGCATCTTGAAATCATCTTAAAAGTGTAGAAAAATTTGAAGGACTAGGATGGTTTAACCCCTTTAATACAGGGTACTTTCACCCCCTTCATGCCCAGGCCAATTTTCAGCGCTTTCACATTTTGAATGACAATTGTGCGGTCATGCAACACTGTACCCATATGAGGTTTTATTTTTTATAATTTTTTTCACACAAATAGAGCTTTCTTTTGGTGGTATTTAATCACCGCCATTTTTCTTACTTTCTGTTATAAAATTTTGCAAATAAGTCATTTTTCTCCTTCACTGATGTGTGCTGATGAGGCTGCACTGATAGGCACTGATAATCAGAGCACTGATGATAACTGATCAGTACCCTGATTATCTATGTAAATGTCCGCTGTCACACTTACCGGTTACCAACTCTCCTCTCCTCACGCTTTGATAGCACATGAGGAAAGGAATGCTGATAACCAACGAGTTTGTCTACATGTGAACAGCTGTGATTGGACACAGCTGATCACATGGTAAAGGGCCGTTGTGATTGATCCTTTACCGTGATCTGTGAGCAGCTCTGTCCCAAGGACACAGCAATCACAGAGCACACCGGGGGCCCGTGGGGAGTTCTGGAAGGGTGTCCAGAAAGAAAGAGCCACGATGTAGCTATATTTCAGCTATAGCACAGTAAGAAAGTTGTTAATATAATGAATCATTTAGACATGGCAGTTTATCCTAACCTTAAATAGGGAATGAAAGGTTTGAGTCCATGGTTGCATTTTATCTTGCCTCAGAGATATGTATCTTTTAGACAACCTCCTGTTAGCACAAATCCCTCTTTATTTAGAAAAGGCATTTGTTAGGATTTTAATTAAAACCAGTGCAGATGGGCTTGCAAATATAAATTCGAACATTCATTTTTTTTGCTGGAGCCCATCCTTTAAATAGGTGTTTAAAAAAATGCCTAATGTTTTTGCTCAGTCACAGAAAGAGAATGCAACATTGAATTGTATCCAGACAAGGAGAAATGCCAGTTGAAGGGTTCAGCCAAGGTTTACAATCCCTATATAAAGTGGCCCAGAGTATAAGGTAGTAAACAATTTAAAGTCAGTAAGTGAGTTGCAGCATATTGCTAGGGAAAAAATGCAATGAAATTGTTGCAATTAAAGTAGAAAGTCGTTTTGTTTACCATCCATTTAAAAAGTTCCATATTCCCCAATTAGGCATTGTTCCTTCAAAGGAATGTAATTCCTTTAGGCTCATCCATCATCTTTCTTTTCCAAAAGGTAGTTCCCTTAAAGTAGATGTAAACCCACCACTCACCCAGTATAAACTAATGGCACATAATTAATGTATATATACATGCAAGCCTCCTGCATATATCCCTACCTTGTAAATGTCACCCCATTCAGCAGTAGCAGCCCCACAAATCTCTGGAATCAGTGGGTAGGTCTCTTTGCTGAAGCTCGTGGGTGGAGTTGTGATGCCACAAGACTCCCCACCCACCTCTACACTGTCCTTCTTTGCTATTTCTAAGTTTTGAAAAACATCCTGTGAAAACCCAGAAAAGACACAGCATGACTGCAGCATGCCCAATCATGCTGAGATGAGGAGCAGCCTATCCTGGGACAGCTGGAGGGTGGGAGTGTGAAGCTCCCTCTGCTCAGTGCATGAGATAAGGAAATGATCTGTCAATCACAGGGCACGGGAAAGAAACGTCTCCTTTTTAGCAAGTAGTCCGTGTTTTTCTTGCTGAGAAAAGATAAGAGGATTAGAGTTGAGCGAACACCTGGATGTTCGGGTTCGGCGGGTTCAGCCAAACTTCGCAAAAAAGTTTGAGTTCGGCCCTGAACTTGACCCGAACTTGACCCTGAACCCCATTGAAGTCAATGGTGACCCGAACTTTTGGGCACAAAAATGGCTCTAAAAAAGTCCTGAAAAGGGCTAGGGGGCTGCATAAGGAAGTAAAATGGGGGTAAGAGTAGGACAAGTGCCCTGCAAACAAATGTGGACAAGGAAATAACTTAAAATCACATAAAAAAAAATAAAAAATGGAGGAAGAGGTGGATGTGGAGTAGGAGGTTGAGGAGGTCATGACCATGGCGGTGTAGGTGGTGGAAGTGGCATTGCAGGAGGAGGAGGAGGTAGCCAACACTGTTTTTTGTTTGTTTTTTGTTTTTTTCTAATTGGGGTAGCCCCCAAAATATTGAGACGTATTAAAAAAAAAAGGATACATTCACTTAAGTATACCAATGGCTGTGTGAGGCAGGTATAAATGGCTATTCTGCACAAGATACGGACAAGTCTTGTGGGATCCATGCCTGGTTCATTTTAATAAAGGTTAGCTTGTCCATGTTGGCTGCGGACAGGCGGCTGCGCTTGTCTGTGATAACGCCCCCTACAGTGCTAAACACAAGTTCAGACAATACACTGGCTGCAGGGCAGGCCAGCACCTACAAGGCAAAAAGGGTAAGCTCAGGCCATGTGCCTAATTTGGAGAACCAGAAGCTGAATGGGGCAGACCCATCAGTCAGTACATGTAGGCGTGTGCTCACATACTGTTCCACCATGTTGCTGAAATGCTGCCTCCTGCTACGACATTGCCTATCAGCTGGTGGTGCTGTTTGTTCTGGTGTACTGCTGACAAAGCTTTTCCACATTTCGGCAATGCTAACCCTGTCTTCTGAGGTGCTGGCGGTGCCACAGCTGCATTGGTGACCTCTTCCTCCTCCTCTGCCTTCGCCCGGTGTCATTTGGGAATGCCTTCAGCAGCACGTCTATCAGCGTGCGCTTGTAGTTGCGCATCTTCTGATCACGTTCCAGTGAGGGAATTAAAGATGGCACGTTGTCCTTGTAACGGGGATCCAGCAGGGTGGCCTCCCAGTAATCAGTACAAGTTACAATGTGGGCAACTCGGCTTTTGTTGCGCAGGCACTGCAGCATGTAGTTGCTCATGTGTGCCAGGCTGCCCAGAGGCAAAGAAAAGCTGTACTCTGTGAGAGGTGTATCATCTGTGTCCTCCGTATCCCCCCAGCCATGCTCCAGTGATGCCCACGAGCTGCGTTGGGTGCCACCCTGCTGTGAATACGGTTCCTCCTCCTACTCCTCCTCATCATCCTCGTCACTCCTCATCCTCCAGAACTGAGTCCTGGCTTGAAAATGTTTTACCTGGCCTATGCTGGTGCAGGAACCCACCCTCTGAGCCACTTGTGAATGACTGGCCTGATAACCGTGGAAATTACCCCTCTTCCTCCTCCTCCTGTGCCACATCCTCTTCCATCATTGCCCAAAGTGTTTTTTCAAGGAGACATAGAAGTGGGATAGTAACGCTGAGAACAGCATCATTGGCACTGGTCATGTTGGTGGAGTACTCCAAACACCGCAATATGGTACACAGGTCTCGCATGGAGGCCCACTCGTTGGTGCGGAAGTGGTGCTGTTACACAGAGCGACTGACCCGTGCGTGCTGCAGATGAAACTCCACTATTGCCTGCTGCTGCTCGCACAGTCTCTCCAGCATGTGCAAGGTGGAGTTCCACCCTGAGGGCACGTCGCATAGGAGGCAGTGATCGGGAAGGCCGAAGTTCCACTGCAGCGCAGACAGGCGAGCAGCAGCAGGGTGAGAATACTGAAAGTGCGCACAGACGGCCCGCACTTTCTGCAGCAGCTCTGACATATCTGGGTAGTTTTTTTTAGAAATTTCTGCACCGCCAAATTCAGCACATGCGCCAGGCAAAGGATGTGCATCAAACCGGCTAGGCCCAGAGCTGTTACGAGATTTCACCCATTATCGCACACCACTAAGCCAGGCTTGAGGCTCAGTGGCAACAACCACTCATCGGTCTGTTGTTCAATGCCCGTCCACAGCTCCTGCGCAGTGTGAAGTTTATCCCCCAAACATATCAGTTTTAAAACAGCCTGCTGTCGTTTCCCCCTGGATGTGCTGAAGTTGGTGGTGAAGGTGTTACGCTGACCGGATGAGGAGATGGTAGAGGAGGAGGAAGCAGAGTAGGAGGAGGAGGCAACAGGAGGCAAAGAGAAATGCCCTGCAATTCTCGGTGGCAGAAGGACATGCGCCAAACTGCTATCCGTCTCAGGCCCACCCGCCACTACATTTGCCCAGTGTGCAGTTAGCGAGATATAGCGTCCCTGCCAGTGCTTACTGGTCCACGTATCAGTGGTTATGTGGACCTTGCCACAGATGGTGTTGCGCAGTGCACACTTGATCTTGTCCCAGACTTGTTTGTGCAGGGAAGGGATGGCTCGTCTGGAAAAGCAGTGGCTGCTGGGAACCATGTACTGTGGGACAGCCACCGCCATCAAGTTTTTAAACTGTCCATGTCCACCAGATGGAATGACAGCATTTCAAAGGCCAGGAATTTTGAAATGCTGATATTCAGGGCCAGGGATCGCGGGTAGGTAGGGGGGTACTTCCTCTTTCTCTCCAGTGTTTGGACACTGTATGCTTCCATGGGACCATGGTGTGGAAATGCTTGGGGACGGTGGCGGACATGGTGGCGTTGCTGTCACATCGTCTGTTTGCTGGGTGGCAGGTGACACTGGCACTGTAGAGGTGGAGGAAGAGGCCAAGGCAGCAGCAGAAGAGGAAGCAGGAAGAGCCCGAGCTTTGCATGTAGATGCCTGGTCATGCAGGTTGTGCTCAGGTGTAGAACATTTATGCATTGCTTCAGGCTCTGATTGCACAGCGTGCAAACCACTCGTGTCTTTTCGTCAGCATATTGTCTGAAGAACTGCCACGCCAGGGAACTCCTTTGAGCTGCCTTTGGTGTGCTAGGTCCCTGGGTGCGGTGGGTAGAAGCAGGCGTACTGTCTAGGGGACGGTCACTCTGCTTTTGCAACCTGCTTCCTCTTTTGCTGTGCTGGTGCCTTTGTGCGACCACCACCTCTTCCTCCAAACTGCACACGTTACTCGCATGACCTTCATTCCATGTGGGGTCTAGGACCTCATCATCCTCCACATTATCTTCCACCCACTCTTCACCACTGCCCTCCTTGTCAGTCTGCACACTGTAGAAAGCCACAGCAGTTTCATCATCATCAGAGACGTGCTGCGGTAGTGTTTCCATGTCCTCATCCTGAAACAGAAGTGGTTGGCATCGGTGCACTCAATGTCTTCCACTTCTGGGGCAGGGCTATGTGGATGGCCCACGGAATGCACACCAGCAGAGTCATCAAAAAGCATAAGAGACTGCTGCATGACTTGGGGCTCAGACTGCTTGGCTGATTTACAAGGGGCTGAGGTAAAAAACAGATGGCCATGGGGTTCAGGTGCCAACTCTGAGCTTTCAGCAAGGGACCAGGTGGGAGACAATGTGAAGGAACTGGAGGCATTGTCTGCCACCTAATCTATTATCGCCTGTACTTGTTCTGGCCTCACCATTCATTGAGCGGCATTCGAGCCTACCATATAACGTTGAAGGTTCTGTCGGCTACTCGCACCTGAGGAGGAGTTTCACCAACACCAGCAGCACCAGCAGCACCACGTCCCTAATTTGACGCTCTCCTCATTCTGGACGCAAATGTACTATTTAGCACAAATTTATATTATTTTTTATAAGGCTAATCTGTCCCCCACACCAGCAGCATGAACCTCTCCCTATACCAATATGAGATGATTTTATAACGGTAATCTGTCCCTCACACCAGCAGCATGAACCTCTCCCTATACCAGTATGAGATGATTTTATAATGGTAATCTGTCCCTCACACCAGCAGCAGGAACCTCTCACTATACCAGTATGAGATGATTTTATAACGGTAATCTGTCCCTCACACCAGCAGCAGGAACCTCTCCCTACACCAGTATGAGATGATTTTATAACAGTAATCTGTCCCTCATACCAGCAGCAGGAACCTCTCCCTACACCAGTATGAGATGATTTTATAACGGTAATCTGTCCCTCACACCAGCAGCAGAAACCTCTCCCTATACCAGTATGAGATGATTTTATAACGTAATCTGTCCCTCACACCAGCAGGAGGAACCTCTCCCTATACTAGTATGAGATGACTTTATAACGGTAATCTGTCCCTCACACCAGCAGCAGGAACCTCTCCCTATACTAGTATGACATGATTTTATAATGGTAATCTGTCCCTCACACCAGCAGCAGGAACCTCTCCCTATACCAGTATGAGATGATTTTATAACGCTACTCTGTCCCTCACACCAGCAGCAGGAACCTCTCCCTATACTAGTATGAGATGATTTTATAACGCTAATCTGTCCCTCACACCAGCAGCAGGAACCTCTCCCTATACTAGTATGAGATGACTTTATAACTGTAATCTGTCCCCCACACCAGCAGAAGGAACCTCTCCCTATACTAGTATGAGATGACTTTATGACGGTAATCTGTCCCTCACACCAGCAGCAGGAACCTCTCCCTACACCAGTATGAGATGACTTTATAACGCTAATCTGTCCCTCACACCAGCAGCAGGAATCTCTCCCTATACCAGTATGAGATGATTTTATAATGCTAATCTGTCCCTAACACCAGCGGCAGGAACCTCTCCCTATACCAGTATGAGATGATTTTATAACACAAATCTATCCCTCACACCAGCGGCAGGAACCTCTCCCTATACCAGTATGAGATGATTTTATAACGCTAATCTGTCCCTCACACCAGCAGCAGGAACCTCTCCCTATACCAGTATGAGATGATTTTATAATGCTTATCTATCCCTCACAACAGCGGCAGGAACCTCTCCCTATACCAGTATGAGATGATTTTTATAACGCTAATCTATCCCTCACACCAGCGGCAGGAACCTCTCCCTATACTAGTATGAGATGATGTTATAATGGTAATCTGTCCCTTACACCAGCAGCAGGAACCTCTCCCTATACTAGTATTAGATGATTTTATAATGGTAATCTGTCCCTCACACCAGCAGCAGTAACCTCTCCCTACACCAGTATGAGATGATTTTATAACGCTAATCTGTCCCTCACAGCAGCGGCAGGAACCTCTCCCTATACCAGTATGAGATGATTTTATAACGCTAATCTATCCCTCACACAAGCGGCAGGAACCTCTCCCTATACTAGTATGAGATGATTTTATAACGGTAATTTGTCCCTCACACCAGAAGCAGGAACCTCTCCCTATACTAGCATGAGATTATTTTATAACGCTAATCTGTCCCTCACAGTGGCAGCAGGAACCTCTCCCTATACCAGTATGAGATGATTTTAAACGAGTGAAACGCTTGTTGATTGGCTGCCCTGCAGCTATTCAAAAGGCTCAAAAAAATACCCGAACCCCAACCCGGACTTTTTCTAAAATGTCAGGGTTCAGGTTCGGGACACGGACACCCTAAAGTCCGTTACGAACCCGAACTCTGTTACACTCAACTCTACTTATGACTGTTATTGAAAAGAAGGGTGGCTATATTGGTTACTGATTTTTTTTTTTTTTTTGAAGTGTCAGAAATGTTTATTTGTAAATTTTGAGTTGTTTGTTTATTATTCTCATTTTAACAGATGAAAATAAACAAGAGAAAATGGGAAAATGTTCATTTTTCATTTAGTTGCATAATAATTCTGCACACTAATAGTTGCCCAATAATTGTGCACACATAGATATTCTCCTAAGAAAGCCAAAACCGCACTTTTACTTTCTAAATTATTCAGGTTTAAGGTTTATTAACATTTTGGATTGATCAAGAGTAGAGTTGAGCGAACCTCTGGAAGTTCGGGTTCTGCTGGTCCGGCCGAACTTCGGGACAAAGTCCGGGTCCAGGTCCGGACGGAAGCCGAACGATCGCACGGACACCGAACCCCATTGAAATCAATGGGGACCCGAACTTTTAGGCACAAAAATGGCTGTAACAAAGTCCTGGAAAGCCCTAGAATATACCGAAGATGGCAATTAATTATGAAAAGTCTGTGTCAAACTTCTACTAGGTGTAAGTGGAGGTAAAAACATAAAAAATACAAAAATAAAAAAATTTTTATAAATTTCAATAAAGGGACAGGGGTAAAGAAACATCCAGTGAATAGGGTGGGAATGGGGGTAAAGGAAGGAAAACGTCGGGAGATCCCGAAAGGTCCTGAAACAATGTCGGTAAAAACACGGATTTTCAAGCCCAGGGGTAACTAAAGTTACCCCAAG
>BLSH010447807.1:279668-292436 GCA_018402905.1 Glandirana rugosa | reverse complement strand
AGATGATTTTATAACGGTAATCTATCCCTCACATCGGCGGCAGCATCCTCTCCCTACACTAGCCTGAGAGCATGTGACATGCAGCGCTATGTGACTCCAGTTCATATCGAGGCTGGGTCACATGATGCACTGGCCACTCACAGCCATGCCATTAGTAGGCATGGCTGTGATGGCTTCTAAGAGCAAACAAGTGAAACGCTTCTGGTTGCCCTGCAGCTATTCAAAAGGCGCGAAAAAATACCTGAACCCCGAACCCGAACTTTTCTCAAATGTCCGGGTTCGGGACACAGACACACTGAAGTCCGGTACGAACCCGAACTTTACAGTTCAAGTTCGCTCAACTCTACTCTACAGGAATTCCAGGGACAAAAGATGGATGACATTCATAATTGGTGAAGAATGGGCTTTGAGAGATGAAATTATGGCAGGAGTTATTGTAAGCAAATTCTGCTAATGGTA
This sequence comes from Glandirana rugosa, assembly GCA_018402905.1. Taxonomy (NCBI): domain Eukaryota; kingdom Metazoa; phylum Chordata; class Amphibia; order Anura; family Ranidae; genus Glandirana; species Glandirana rugosa. The sequence continues at coordinate 291,977 of BLSH010447807.1, read as the reverse complement.
GATATTTGGTCCAGTCACCCTAAAGATGGCAGATGAAACAACGAAGATATTGCTCTAAAGTTTTGTTCATTCTCTCAGTCTGCCAATTTGATTGTGGATGAAAGACAGTTGATAGGTTAACTTTAGAGTTGAGCGAACCCGAACTGTAAAGTTCGGGTTCATACCGGACTTTAGGGTGTCCATGTCCCAAACACAAACGCGGACATTTGAGAAAAAGTCCAGGTTCGGGTATTTTTTCACGCCTGTTGAATAGCTGCAGGGCAGCCAATCAACAAGCGTTTCACTCGTTTGCCCTTGGAAGCCCTCACAGCCATGCCTACTAATGGCATGGCTGTGATTAGCCAGTGCATCATGTGGCCTAGCCTCTATATAAGCTGGAGTCACTTAATGCTGCGTGTCACATCATCTCATACTAGTGTAGGGAGAGGATGCTGCTGCTGCTGTGAGGGACAGATTAGCTTTAGAAAATCATCTCATACTATTGTAGGGAGAGGATGCTGCTGCTGTGAGGGACAGATTAGCTTTAGAAAATCTGTTAAAAACAGCAATTTATTGGTGGGAGGGTGCTAGAGGAGATTGTTGTTTGCTAAAGTACATTTTGTTTCCTAAGCAAAGTGCCTCATATAAAACCTAAGCAATTTTTCTGTTTGTTAGGTGGGCGTTTGCAGCCATTTTTGCAAGTGCAGTGCACTTGCAACTGCTTGTGTGTCAGGGACACTACTATAATCGTGTTCTGTTAGTTCAGTTGGCAACATTTTGACATATTTAAATACTGCTTTTACATTGCAGTTAGACAAATTAAACATTTTTTTTCTTTTTTGTGCAAAATATTACATTTGCGGCCAGCGGGGCATTTCTTGCACAAAATTAAAAAGTGTGTCTACATTGCTGGTTATAAAAATAAAATATTCTAAATACTACAGGGTGGGCCATTTATATGGATACACCTTAATAAAATGGGAATGGTTGGTGATATTGCCTTCCTGTTTGTGGCATATTAGTATATGTGAAGGGGGAAACTTTTCAAGATGGGTGGTGACCATGGCGGCCATTTTGAAGTCGGCCATTTTGAATCCAACTTTTGTTTTTTCAATAGGAAGAGGGTCATGTGACACATCAAACCTATTGGGAATTTCACAAGAAAAACAATGGTGTGCTTGGTTTTAACGTAACTTTATTCTTTCATGAGTTATTTACAAGTTTCTGACCACTTATAAAATGTGTTCAATGTGCTGCCCATTGTGTTGGATTGTCAATGCAACCCTCTTCTCCCACTCTTCACACACTGATAGCAACACCGCAGGAGAAATGCTAGCATGGGCTTCCAGTATCCGTAGTTTCAGGTGCTGCACATCTCGTATCTTCACAGCATAGACAATTGCCTTCAGATGACCCCAAAGATAAAAGTCTAAGGGGGTCAGATCGGGAGACCTTGGGGGTCATTCAACTGGCTCACGCCGACCAATCCACTTTCCAGGAAACTGTTCATCTAGGAATGCTCGGACCTGACACCCATAATGTGGTGGTGCACTACGGATACTGGAAGCCTGTGCTAGCATTTCTCCTGCGGTGTTGCTATCAGTGTGTGAAGAGTGGGAGAAGAGGGTTGCATTGACAATCCAACACAATAGGCAGCACATTAAACACATTTTATAAGTGGTCAGAAACTTGTAAATAACTCATGAAAGAATAAAGTTACGTTAAAACCAAGCACATCATTGTTTTTCTTGTGAAATTCCCAATAAGTTTGATGTGTCACATGACCCTCTTCCTATTGAAATAACAAAATTTGGATTCAAAATGGCCAACTTCAAAATGGCCGCCATGGTCACCACCCATCTTGAAAAGTTTCCCCCCTCGCATATACTAATGTGCCACAAACAGGAAGTTAATATCACCAACCATTCCCATTTTATTAAGGTGTATCCATATAAATGGCCCACCCTGTACATTTGCGGCCAGCGGTGCATTTCTTGCACAAAAATAAAAAGTGCGTCTACATTGCTGGTTTAAAAAATATATATATTCTAAATACTACATTTGCGGCCAGCGGTGCATTTCTTGCGCAAAAATACAAAGTGTGTCTACATTGTTGGTTTTAAAAAAAAAATATTCTAAATACCACATTTGCGGCCAGCGGTGCATTTCTTGCACAAAAATAAAAAGTGCATCTACATTGCTGGTTTAAAAAATATATATATTCTAAATACTACATTTGTGGCCAGCGGTGCATTTCTTGCACAAAAATATAAAGTGCATCTACATTGCTGGTTTAAAAAAAAAAGCATAATAAATAGTGCTACATAGTACATTTGCACCTTGCTGTGCATTTCTTGCACAAAATTAAAAAGTGCATCGACATTGATGGTTTAAAAAAAAATTAGGGCTACATAGTACATTTTCACCTTGCTGTGCATTTCTTGCACAAAATTAAAAAGTGCGTCGACATTGCTGGTTTAAAAAAAAAAAAATAGTGCTACATAGTACATTTGCACCTTGCTGTGCATTTCTTGCACAAAATTAACCACTTCCCTACCGAGTCATAGTAAAATGATGTCGGCAGGGACTGTTCCTCGATCCGGGAGGACGTCGCTTGTCTGCCGGGGGGTTGTGTCCCCCCCAGATCGGGGTAAAGAGCCAATAACTCACTAACGCTCCTCTCGTGCACGCCGCTCGTGCGCGCCCCTAGGGGCGCGCAGCGCAGCGATCGGAGCTGAGGCTTGTCCCTCGGACAAAGCCCAGCTCTGATCCGTGTAAAGAGCCAATAGATTTGGCTCTTCACCACGTGACCGGCTGTGTCAATCACAGCCGGTCATGTGATGTAAACAAACCGCGGTAACGAGCTGTTACTGCGGGTTTCCCTGTCACACACCGATCGTGTGTGACAGGGAGATTGAGGTAACAGCTAGTTACCGCCTACTGTGTACACCAAGCACACTGATCACCCCCCCAATAAAGAGTACCTGTCACCACCACATCAAAGTACCTGTCACAGTCCATCAGAGTACCTGTCACCGTCCATCAAAGTACCCGAGTACTTGTCACCTGTCCATCAGAGTACCCGAGTACCTGTCACCTGTCCATCAAAGTACCCTAGTACCTGTCACCTGCCCATCAAAGTACCCGAGTAGTTGTCACCTGTCCATCAGAGTACCCGAGTACCTGTCACCTGTCCATCAGAGTACCCGAGTACCTGTCACCTGTCCGTCAGAGTACCCGAGTACCTGTCACCAGCCCATCAGAGTATCCGAGTACCTGTCACCTGCCCATCAGAATACCCGAGCACCTGTCACCTGTCCATCAGAGTATTCGAGTACCCGTCACCTGTCCGTCAGAGTACCCGAGTACCTGTCACTTGCCCAACAGAGTATCCGAGTACCTGTCACCTACCCATCAAAATACCCGAATACCTGCCACCTGCCCATCAGAGTACCCGAGTACCTGTCACCTGTCCATCAGAGTACCCGAGTACCTGTCACCTGCCCATCAGAGTATCCAAGTACCTGTCACCTGTCCATCAGAATACCCGAGTACCTGTCACCAGCCCATCAGCGTACCCGAGTACTTGTCACCAGCCCATCAGAGTACCCGAGTACCTGTCACCTGCCCACCTGAGTACCCAAGTACCTGTTACCTGCCCACCAGAGTAAAGAGCCAATAACTCACTAACGCTCCTCTTGTGCACGCCGCTCGTGCGCGCCCCTAGGGGCACGCAGCGCGGCGATCGGAGCTGAGGCTTGTCCCTCGGACAAAGCCCAGCTCTGATCCGTGTAAAGAGCCAATAGATTTGGCTCTTTACCACGTGACCGGCTGTGTCAATCACAGCCGGTCATGTGATGTAAACAAACCGCGGTAACGAGCTGTTACTGCGGTTCTCCCTGTCACACACCGATCGTGTGTGACAGGGAGATTGAGGTAACAGCTAGTTACCGCCTACTGTGTACACCAAGCACACTGATCACCCCCCCAATAAAGAGTACCTGTCACCACCCCATCAAAGTACCTGTCACAGTCCATCAGAGTACCTGTCACCTGTCCATCAAAGTACCCGAGTACTTGTCACCTGCCCATCAAAGTACCCAAGTACCTGTCACCTGTCCATCAAAGTACCCGAGTACCTGTCACCTGCCCATCAAAGTACCCGAGTACCTGTCACCTGTCCATCAAAGTACCCGAGTACCTGTCAACTGCCCATCAAAGTACCCGAGTACCTGTCACCTGCCCATCAAAGTACCCGAGTACCTGTCACCTGACCATCAAAGTACCCGAGTACTTGTCACCTGTCCATCAGAGTACCCGAGTACCGAGTACCTGTCACCTTTCCATCAGAGTACCCAAGTACCTGTCACCTGTCCATCAGAATACCTGAGTACCTGTCACCTGTCCATCAGAGTACCCGAGTACCTGTCACCTGTCCGTCAGAGTACCCGAGTACCTGTCACCTGCCCATCAGAGTATCTGAGTACCTGTCACCTGCCCATCAGAATACCCGAGTACCTGTCACCTGCCCATCAGAGTATCCGAGTACCTGTCACCTGTCCATCAGAATACCCGAGCACCTGTCACCTGTCCATCAGAGTATTCGAGTACCCGTCACCTGTCCGTCAGAGTACCCGAGTACCTGTCACCTGCCCATCAGAGTATTCGAGTACCCGTCACCTGTCCGTCAGAGTACCCGAGTACCTGTCACCTGCCCATCAGAGTATCCGAGTACCTGTCACCTACCCATCAAAATACCCAAATACCTGTCACCTGCCCATCAGAGTACCCGAGTACCTGTCACCTGTCCGTCAGAGTACCCGAGTACCTGTCACCTGCCCATCAGAGTATCCAAGTACCTGTCACCTGCCCATCAGAATACCCGAGTACCTGTCACCAGCCCATCAGCATACCCGAGTACTTGTCACCAGCCCATCAGAGTACCTGTCACCTGCCCACCTGAGTACCCAAGTACCTGTTACCTGCCCACCAGAGTACCCGAATACCTGTGACCAGCCCATCGGAGTCCCCGAGTACTTGTCACCTGCCTTTCAGATTACCCAAGTACCTGTCACCAACCCACCTGAGTAACCGAGTACCTATCTGCAGCCCATCAGAGTACCCAAGTACCTTTTACCAATCCATCAGATTACCCGAGTACCTGTCTCCAGCCCATCAAAGTACCCAAGTACCTGTCTGCAGCCCATCAGAATACCTGAGTACCTATCTGCAGCCCATTAGAGTACCCGAGTACCTATCTGCAGCCCATGCCTCATAGAATATACCTCGGGTGTTTGCTTTCCAAAATGGGGTCATTTTGGGGGTAATTCCACTGTCCTGGTGCCCTGGGGCCTTCAAAAGTGTGATAGGTATGAATGAAATTTTATGTGTAATTTATGCTCCTAGAATGCCTGACGGTGCTCCCTGCATGTTCGGCCTCTGTATGTGGCCAGGGTGTGAAAAAGTCTCACACATGTGGTATCACCATACTCGGGACGAGTAGCAGAATATATTTTGGGGGCTAATTTTTGCTATGTGCATGCTATGTGTTAGAAATATCTTATAAATTGACCACTTTGTGTAAAAATAAAAGCGTTTTCATTTTCTTTCCACGTTTTTCGAAGACTTGTGAAAAAAAATGAACCATTCAAAAGACTCATAATGCTTCATAAATTATACGTTGGGGTGTTTGCTTTCCAAAATGGGGTCATTTTGTGGGTAATTCCATTGTCCTGGTGCTCCAGGGCCTTCAAAAGTGTAATAGGTCGTTAGGAAATTAGATGTGAAAATTCTGCTCCTAAAATGCATGACGGTGCTCCCTGCATGTTGGACCTCTCTATGTGGCCAGGCTATGAAAAAGTCTCACACATGTGGTATCGCCATACTCTAATTCTAATTTTCCCAAAAATTGTAGGAAAAAAGTACAACTTCAAAAAACTCGCCATACCTCTTGCTAAATACCTTGGAATGTCTACTTTTCAAAATGGGGTCATTTGGGGGGTATTTGTACTTTCCCAACATTTCAGGGCCTCAAGAATTGAGATAGGCCATCAGTGCATCAGGTATGATCAATTTTCAATGAATTGCACCATAGTTTATAGACTCTATAACTTTCACACAGACCAAATAATACACTTATTTGGGTTATTTTTACCAAAGATAGGTAGCAGTATAGGTTTTGGCCCAAATTTATGGACAAAAATTACTTATTTGCAAAATTTTATCACAGAGCCTAAAAAAAAGTGTTTTTTTTTTCAAAATGTTGGCACTTTTTAAAAAAAATAAAAAACCCAGAGGTTCTTAAATACCACCAAAAGAAAGCTCTATTTGTGTGAAAAAAATGATAAAAATTTTGTTTGGGTGCAGTGTAGCATGAGAGAGTAATTGTCATTCAAAGTGTGAGAGCGCTGAAAGCTGAAAATTGGTCTGGTAAGGAAGGGGGTATGAACGTCCGGTATTGAAGTGGTTAAAAAGTGCGTCGACATTGCTGGTTTAAAAAAAAAATAGTGCTACATAGTGCATTTGCACCTTGCTGTGCATTTCTTGCACAAAATTAAAAAGTGCGTCTACATTGCTGGTTTAAAAAAAAAAAAATAGTGCTACATAGTGCATTTGCACCTTGCTGTGCCTTTCTTGCACAAAATTAAAAAGTGCGTCCACATTGCCGGTTTAAAAAATAATATAAATGTGTGCTAAATAGTACATTTGCATCCAGAATGAGGAGAGTGTCAAATAAGGGGCATGGTCGTGGTGCTGCTGGTGCTGCTGGTGCTGCTGGTGTTGGTGGTCCTCCTCCACCGCCACTTCCACCTACACTGCCATGGTCACCGCCTCCTCAGCCTCCTACTCCACATCCACCTCCTCCTCGGTTGTTTTTTTTTTATGTGATTTTAATTTATTTCCCTATCCACATTTGTTTGCAGGGCACTTGTCCTTCTCTTACCCCCATTTTGCTTAATTTTGCAGCCCTCTAGCCCTTTCCAGGACTTTTTAGAGCCATTTTAGTCACCATTGACTTCAATGGGGTTCGGGGTCAAGTTCGGGTCAAGTTTGGTGCCAAACTTGAACTTTTTTGCGAAGTTCGACTGAACACGCCGAACCCAAACATCCAGGTGTCCGCTCAACTCTAGTTAACTTCAATTCCCAGAGTAGAACAGAATCTTTTCCATAGTCATTATGTGAAATGGACTCCTCAATCTGATATTATTTCATCTGGGAGCCCATGCAGTCTGTAAATTTCTTGTATTAATATTTGAGTCATTTCTTCAGCTATAGGAATGCTCGTGATGGGCACAAAATGAGCTATTTAGTTAAACGGTCCACCACCACCATGACAGTTGTAAATCCTTTGGAAGGGGGTAGGTCCACAATTAACTCCATGGAGTTGGACCCCCATGGTCGTGATGGCACAGGGAGAGGCTGTAGCAGACCTACCGGGAGGGAGCATGGTACTTTATGTCGGGCACAGGTTTCACGAGAGAACGTACTCCTTTGCATCTTTCTGATAGGAAGGCCACCAAAAGGTACGAGCAAGGAAGTCTACCATTTTCTTAATTCCAGGGTGACCAGCAGATTTTGAATCATGCACCAGCTGAAGGACCTTAAGTCGTGCCTCTTCAGGGACATACATTTTTTTTCCAAAGGTCCAGCGGTCCTCATTAAAGTCCGTGTGCAAATTTCCTGGTGGATTGATTAAGAGTGGGTCTCTATCATAAGTTTCTTTAATCTTTGAAAGAAGCTCTGCAGGGTTCATTATTCCCAAAAAGTGTCTGTCTTGTAAGATAGTACTTACTGGTTCTAATTCAGTAGAAGAGTCACCAGACATTCTTGACAAAGCATCCGCTTTTCCATTTTTGCATCCTGGTCTGTAAGAAATAACAAAATTGAATCTTGGAAAAAAAATAAGTCCATCTTGCCTGCCTTGCATTGAGCCTCTTTGCAAATTTAATTGTGGTCATTAAGGAAGGTGTCTCCATTCAGAGAAGGCTTCTTTTATTGCTAAAAGTTATTGTTGCCGATATCATAGTTCTGTTCTGCAGTTGTCATTTGGCGGGAATAACATGCACATATGTGTAATAAAATGTATTCACCAATTCTCTGAGAAAGAAATTCTCCAATGGCTGGATTGGAGGCATCTACTTCCACTATAAAAGGAAGTTCTGGGTTAGGATGTAGCATTACAGGTGCAGTGGTGAATAAGGTTTTCAGTTTAGCCAGTTTAGAATGGCTTGGATCTTGCTGGAATCCATGTTCTGCCCTTCAGGAGAGATGATGTAGCCCAAGAACTGTATATGGGTCTGTTCGATATCACATTCTTCCAATTTAATATATAATTGATTTTGTCCTAGTCCTTCTAAGACAGTACAGACATGATCCCGGTGCTCCTGTAAATTGGTCAAAAAAATAAGTATATCATCCAGATAAGCCACCACAAATTGGTCTAACAAGTCTCTGAAAACATCATTTAAGAAATGTTGAAAGGTAGCTGGAGCATTACAGAGTCCAAGGGCATTACTAAGGATTCATAATGCCCATATCGTGTCCAAAAGGCTGTCTTCCATTCATCTCCAGGTTGGATGCGAACAAGATTATATGCACGCCGCAGATCAAACTTGGTAAAAATCTTTGCTGTTCTTAGTCTCTCAAATAGTTCTGGAATTAATGGAAGTGGGTAACAATTCTTGACTGTCGTTTTATTTAATTCTTTGTAATCAACACAGGGTTCCATATTTCTTTTCAACAAATAACACCAGGACACCAGCAGGGGAAGTTGAAGGGTGGATAAACCCCTTCACCAGATTTTCTTGTAGAAAGTCCCTTAATGCTTTCAGTTTTGGCTCAGAAAGGTTGTAGAGGCAACCAAAGGGGATTGGAGCACCTGGTACAAGCTCTATTGAGCAATCATAGGCTTGGTGCAGTGGCAATTGGTCTCCATTTTTCTTACCACAAATGTCTTTTAAGTCTTGGTACTGGAGGGGGATCTTTCCAGGTTAGTCAATGTCACTCCAATTACAGTGGGTGAGACATTCTTCGTTAGACAGTGTAACTGACAATGTTCAGGAGAAAAGGCAAGGTTTCTAGCCTGCAAGTCAACAGTGGGATTATGAACTGATAGCCATGATATTCCTAAAATAACAGGAAATTGAGCAGCAGAAATTAGGTTGCAAGATATCAGCTCTTAATGTCAGGCTTGATACTTAACTGCAAAGGAACAGTCTAATGAGTGATTAATCCGGAGGTGAGTAGAAAGCCATCCACTGTCTCCATATGTGCTGGGGATGGTTTAGGTATTTGGGTGATGCAATTTTCTTCAGCAAACTTCAAATCCATAAAGTTACCACCACCCCCGGAATCCAACATTGCTGAGGTAGAGAATAACTGGTCTTTCTCTTTAAGGGTGGCGCTTAAAGTAAAATGTGGGTGATGACAGACAGACAATCTCATTTTCTCCTTATGTTACGGAAGACAAGGATTGTTTAATGGATCCCACTTTTTCCCTAGATGTGGATAATTCTCTTTGACCGGCCGCTGCAATGGTTTGTCTTGTTCGTCTTGGTTTATTTGGACACCTGAGGGCGCAGTGATCTGACTGACTGCAATTGAGGCAGAGATTCAGTTCACATCTGCGTCTCTTTTCAGAAAAGCTGAGTGCTCCAATCTGCATAGGTTCAGGTTCAGGTTCATAGCTGGCAAAGATTTAGCCGTTGATTGACGATTGAATGAGGAAGTACAGTCAATAGATCTTTGTTTCTCAAATTGTCTCTCCATAAGTGGTCTATCAATCTTAATGCTCAATTTAATAAAGTCATCAATACCATTGGGCGTATCTACTCTAGATAGTACATCTTTTATATTCTCAGAAAGTCCTTTTTCTAAAGTAAACGCGCTTTGCACTGTCGTTCCAAGTTGCTATCAGTTACCCATCAATGAAATTCGGGAGCATATTCAACAACAGGACGTCTCCCTTGGCACAAGTTCAGTAAAACAGTTTCAGCAGTTGTGCTGGGATTCGGATCATCGAAAATGAAATTCATGGTTGTCACAAACCCTTGAAATCTCCTAGAATCTCATGGTCTTGCTCCAAGTATGGGGAAACCCATGCCATGGCCTTATCAACAAACAGAGATATAATAAAGCCTGTCTTGGAGCGTTGGGGTTGCTAATCCGTTAGGTTGCAGCTGAAAGTGCAGCCAACATTGATTCAGGAAGCCTCTATAGAGTTTAGGATCCCCATTTAATTTATCAGGCACATGGAAGTGGTTTGAATCACTGTTAGTAGCGGTCTGTTGGTATTGCTGTGCAAGTTGTGTTCGCAATTTAATTACTTCTCCTTGCAACTCTTGCACTCATGCTTGTAAGCCTTGAACAACCTCAGTTAGTGAGTTCACTCAGGGATTGTGGTGGTGTGGCAGTCTCCATGTTGTGGCCAGATTATTCTGTTAGGAGAATACCTGTAATGAGTGGAGACCAATGGCTGACAACGTCAGACAAGCTCAGTCTTCTGGTCTGCTAGAGATAGGAAAGTCTGAATGGCTAGACCAATGATCAGTGTTGGGGTCACAAGCCAAGGTTGATGCAGGAGAGAGTTTCGTAATAGGGGTCACAAGCCAAAGTTGATGCAGGAGGAGAGTTTCGTAATCAGGGTCACAAGCCAAAGTCATTTCCCAACAGCAATAGAAGCAACACAGGTAGTAAGCAGGAAAAGACCCAATAATCTGGTGACAGGAAGTGTAGAGGCAAGGCATAGGAAGTTCATGGGAGGAGCAAGGAGTTCAAGGTTCAATGGCAATCAAGACACAAGGCACGGTTTTCCAATGGATCAGGCAGGAATATACAATAGATCAGGCAGGGAGCTTTTCAGCATCCCAGATTGCTCAGCGAGAAGAATCAATGCCAGACAGGGAAGAGGGCCCAGGTTTGAGTTCAGGTCCTGACAGGTCATCTGTACCATGTGATTATCTGTGACCAATTACAGCTAGTCACACCAGTAAACACTGAGTGAATAGTTTAATTCGCTTTTATAAGCAATCATAGTGTGTAAAAAGAAAAAAAAATCCTGATCACCTCCCCAGATTAGCATAGTGTTACTATGGTGTTGCTCTGGTCACTGTATGTAGAAAAAAAGTGATACAAAAATATTTAAAATATTGAAAAAAAATTGACTGTCCCTGATCACTGCCACACCAGTTATATGATGATGCTGTACCTCACTGGTGACAGTATGTAATAAAAACAATCTTTTTTTTGTTTATTTACCCAAAAATAAAAAAACCCAGGGTGAATAAATACCAGCAAAAGAAAGCTCTATTTACTATGAGTACAGTCTTGCATGACCATGCAATTGTCATTCAAAGTGTGACAGTGCTGAAAGCTGAAAACTGGCTTGGGCAGGAAGGGAGTGAAAGTGCCCTGTACTGAAGTGGTTAATTTCAAAATAAATAATTTTTCAACAGCATCATTTCAATAGTACATTTTTATTGACAGAGGAACATACATCATATTAATCATTGCTTATGAAAACAATGTGCCTATACTATCTGTTTATCATGACGCAAAGAGCAAACAACTGAGTTGGCAAAACATTTACAGTTTGTATACTACACCAGCCAACTGGATATCATAGAAGCCCAGAGAATATACCTTATGTGCAGGGTCAGGTCAATATGGAGGCAGCAGAGGTGCCCTTCATATGCGGCAATAGGGAAGAAAACAACTGTGGCTCACAAAGATCCTGTTCTACATATTTAGAAGCACTAACTGTGGCTCCTGTAGGAATAAAGCCTGTAAAAAGTTGTTTTTTTTCAATTGCTAATACAATTGCAGGTTTGTTGGAACTGATATTATGAATATAGCAAAGAAGAACTCTGATTTTGATAATAGTATTAACCAAAAAAATGATAACATTATTGTTTTATATATAGATATATTTTGGATACAGTCCTATGAATGGAGCAAAATCCTCTTTGCAGACTTCAATTGTAAAAAGAAACAACATAAAAAGCCTGGCTCATAGGTTTTATATAGATATATATTTTGTTATTACAATAGTAAAAAAACCAATTATGATAATAGTTTTAGTCTCAAGAAGAAACGATATAAGTATTATAGTCAAGGTTGTTTGGACGTTAACATAATCGTTAACTTTTTTTTGTTGAAAAATGTCCGAAATAAGGATGTCCTCGGTGTCAATCACGAAGATTTATACATCTTGTCCTAGAAACACTCGGTGTCAACAAAAGAAGGGATAACGGCGTATACTTCCCGTGGAGACGACGGAGGTATAACTGGACTGGGACGTGTATTCCATATAAGAGACCCGAAGATACTATA
>BLSH010447807.1:252937-271698 GCA_018402905.1 Glandirana rugosa | reverse complement strand
TGCTTGGTGAGGGAGATGGGGGGTCCTGGTGCTTGGTGCGGGGAGATGGGGGGTCCTAGTGCTTGGTGAGGGGACATGGGGGGTCCTGGTACTTGGTGACGGGAGATGGGGGGGTCTGGTGCTTGTGGGGAGAGATGGGGGTCTTGGAGCTTACTGGGGGCAGTTTGGGGCCACTGATGGTCAGTTAGGGAGAAGGGCACTGGTGCTCCTTACCTGGCTGATTGATATGTATGGAATCCTGTAGAAGAATCATGCCCCTCTCACTTTTCTTGTCTGCTGATTTTTCTCTTCTGAAAGGATGCCAGTACAGAGATATCTCAGACGATCTCACAAAACAAAACTTCCTCTGCTCACTTCTCTGCCAGGCTTTGACTGATGACATCACCTATTGCAGAGCCCAGCAGAGGAAGCCCTGGTGGAAGTCTTGCTTTGCTGCCAGTTTTTTTGTGTACTCGGCTGAGCTGTCACTGCACAGGCATCCCCAGCATGCCTCCAGGCGTGCAGGCACTTCTAGCAGCTCCCTAGTTTGCTTTTACTACCTGGACAAAACGTTTCCTCACCCCAATCATTGCAGTTTGCTCAGGAGCTCCAATAAAAGCCTCTGCATCCAGTGCTGCACCAAGTCAGGAAGGCCGGGACGAAATTATAATGAAAGTGATGGACAGGCCTCCCTGTGCACCCATTGGCTGAAGAGGCAGCAGGAGGCGGTGCCGCCTATAGGTATAGCCAATGGGTATCTCAAGTTCCATTAGTCCCTCCCTCCTGAGTCCTGAGATAATTCGGTAGTCCGGGCCTGCTAGTGTACTATGTGGGGCAGGCTAGGAAGACGGGACGATCTTCTATTAAAGGGGATAGCAGCAATCCTTATATACAGTCTCACTGCTGCTACCTGGGCCCGGTATGGGAGGGCCGCCTGTACCCCCTTATCAGCGTCCCTGGAGTTTGCAAAAGACTTGAGACTGGGGAGGAGGTTCACTGGAATGGTTTAGATCAAAGCATATTCATGTGTTAGAATGGCCCAGTCAAAGTCCAAACCTAAATCTAATGTAGAATCTGTGTCAAGACTTTAAAATTGCTGTTCACAGACGCTCTCCATCCAATCTGACAGAGCTTGAGCTCTTTTGCAAAGAAGAATGGGCAAAAATGTTACTCTCTAGATGGGCAAAGCTGGTAGAGATATGCCCAAAAAGACTTGCAGCTGTAATTGCAGGGAAAGGTGGTTCTACAAAGTAATGACTCAGGGGGGCCGAATACAAATGCAAAACACACTTTTCACATATTTATTTGTAAAAAAAATTGAAAACCATTTATCATTTTCCTTCCACTTCACAATTATGTGCCACTTTGTGTTGGTCTATCACATAAAATCCCAATAAAATACATTTACATTTTTGGCTGTAACATGACAAAATGTTAAAAATTCCAATGGGTATGAAAACTTTTCAAGGCACTGTAGCTACCCTCTGGGGTGTTGTCATCGTGCAGTTTGAGCTCACGCTACTTCTGAACTAATCAGTGCTTGCAGGTCTTTAGATAAAATAACCCAACTATTGCTGAGGAAGAAAGGAGGAAAGTGGTATTTTTTTTAAATAAATAAATAACTTTAAAAAATCCAATGCACCAGGAAGTGGGGAGGGAACTGAAACTGGAGTTTCTATTTGTTAAAAGATGTAGACTAACAGACATTTGGTCATTTATAAAATAACACATAGACATGTACTATTGTATGTTATAAGCATGTACACACACAACAAGGATCCCCAAGGTATGCACAGCCAACCTGATTGTAGCTGATTGAGCCTCCAAAAACAGCATGATTCAATATTGATATATTTAGAGATAATTAGAGTTGAGCGAACACCTGGATGTTCGGGTTCGGTGGGTTCGGCCGAACTTCGGGAAAAAGTCCGGGTTCGGTACCGAACTTGACCCGAACTTTATCCAGAACCCCGAACCCCATTGAAGTCAATGGGGACCCGAACTTTTGGGCACAAAAATGACTGTAAAAAAGTCCTGGAAAGTGCTAGAGGGCTGCAAAAGGAAGTAAAATGATTTTAGAACAATAATCTGTCCCTTACAGCAACAGCAGGAAGCTGACCCTATAGGAGTAGGCGATGATTTTAGAACAATAATCTGTCCCTTACAGCAACAGCAGGAACCTGACCCTATAGAACTAGAAGATGATTTTAGAACAATAATCTGTCCCGATAAGCAGTAGACTCTACCTAGTCCAGTCAGATCATTCTGTAATGCAGGATGAGATGTTATTAGATCTGCACTCTGTCCCTAAAAGCAGTAGTAATCTCTACCTAGTCCACAATCAGATCGTTCTGTAATGCAGGATGAGATGTTATTATATCTGCAATCTGTCCCTCACAGCGCCGGCAGCATCCTCTCCCTACACTACCCAGAGAGCATGTGACATGCAGCACTAAGTGACTCCAGCTTATAAAGAGGCTGGGTCACATGATGCACTGGCCAATCACAGCCATACCATTAGTAGGCATGGCTGTGATGGCTTCTAAGAGCAAACCAATGAAACGCTTGTTGATTGGCTGCCCTGCAGCTATTCAACATGCATGATCAAATACCCAAACCCAGAAACCAAACCCAACCTTTTTTTTGAAATGTCTGGGTTCGGGTCCGGGTCACGGATACCCCAAAGTTCGGTACGAACCCGAACTTTACAGTTCGGTACAGACCCAAACTTTACAGTTCGGTACGGACCCGAACTTTACAGTTCGGGTTCGCTCAACTCTATAGATAATAAAACTGCCTTTAAGGAACAGATGACAGCACAAAAGAACCTTTCTGGAACACCCACAGGTTTAAAAAGATTGAAAAGTGTGAGCAAATCCAAGCATCACTACAGATACCAACAGTGGTAATTGGATAATTTCCAAAAAGTTTACTCTTTAGCCAACATTGCTTCAAAATATCTATTTTACTTATGTAACGTCCCTATAGTGATAGGTGCTTTTTGTGGGAGAGGTAAATTTTGTCAGGTCTGACAAAAAGTGCAGGCCTGAATGTTTTGATCTGGGCAGGGGGAGAGCCCAAAGAGAGCTGACAGGTCACGTGCGTACGTCACCGGGTGGCCCCGCCCTGCCATATAAATAAACTGTCAAAGCAAAAAGCAGTCAGTCGTCGGAAGCCCTCCCATGGAGGAGGGGCTGTTGTAGCTTTTTATTTATTTTTATTTTTTTGGGTCCGTTGCGAGAGATTATTGACGATGTATTATGGATTACGGGGGGGACACTTATTTTTTTTTCTTTTTTAATAAAAGACTTGTCCCTAATTGTCTCCTGTGGTTTTTTTCTTTTTTGACACTTTTTGGTGAATTAGTACCCAATACTAATTCACATAGAGGGGGTTCAGCATCTGGGGGGGCTTTCAGATTCCGATAAGCCCCCCGCCTGCAGACCCCCACAACCACAGCCCAATGTTGTGGGGAAGAGGCTCTTTTGTACCCATCAACATGGGGACAAGGTGCTTTGGGGTGGGGGACGCAGAGCCCCCCCTGCCCCAAAGCACCCATACTCCCCATGTTGAGGGCATGTAGCCTGGTACGGTTCAGGAGGGGGGCCACTCGCCTGCCCCCCCATCCTGACCGGCCAGGTTGTGTGCACAGATAAGGGTCTGGTTTGGATTTTAGGGGGAACCCCACGTCAATTTTTTTTTTAAATTGTGGCACGGGGTTCCCCTTAAAATCCATACCAGACTTCTGGTTCTGGCGCCTCATGGCTTAGCTGCACGGCTGCTTGGCTCCCCCAGTAAGCCCCACAAACTAGCATCTAAAGCCATTCCTGATCCCTTCTGAAAGCCCAGGTGGTTACCGGAGGCACCCCACCACACCATGGAGCGATACCTGGACAAAGGTAGCAGCAGCGGTCCCCGGAGGAGACTGAGCAGGCCGCTCCACCTGTCATGGCAGCCGCACAGGGAGAGGAGATGGGAGCTGCAGCCCCCGCACCAACCTCACACACGGACACTCGAACAATGGAGCTCATCGCCCAGGCTGTGGCGGCGCTCCTAGCCCCCACGATCGCAGCATCGGTGGAGAAGGCCGTGCAGGCAGGCATGGCCCAGCTGCATAGAGACCTTAAAGAACACATGGCCATAATCACTGAAGCAGAGCAGCACATAGTACACGTGGAAGAGGAGCTATATCACACACAAGACTCTGACCGTGCACAGGATGATCAAATAAGGCTGATTGTGGAGAAGCTTGAGGATCTTGAGAACAGGTCCAGGAGGAGCAATTTAAGGTTCATTGGGGTCCCTGAATCCATCCATCCTAATGCTCTCCCCCACTTCTGCGCTGTTAAGATCCTGGAGGCGCTGGGCCTTAAAGGACCTTTTCAAGTAGAACAGGCGCACAGACTAGGCCCTCCTGGGACGGAAAGCACCTCGCCAAGACCGACCATAGCAAAGTACCTGAATTACACAGAAAAGCACAATATCCTGCAGAAATTCAGGCAATCTAAATCCCTAATAATAGATGGAGCGAAAATCCTTATCTTCGTGGACTATTCGGCAGAGGTGGCAAAAAAGAGATCTTTCCAGACCGTCTGCTCAGAATTATTCAAGCAAAACATAAGGTTCACTCTAGCATTCCCAGCAGTTCTCCGCCTTAAAGCACCGTCAGATGACCAGATGACTTTCCATGACCCGTCTGAGGCCGAACGCTTCCTTCATTCCCAGGACCAATCAACATATGCTTCTGTGACCAGCAAAGACCTCCACATCCAATGCCCTCAGGACCAAAGGAGCTCGAGGAAAGATTCTGCCAAATGGCTAAAGACCAACGGCTCTAACCATATGGACATCTTAACCTGATGCAGCTGATTTGGATGAAACACCTTATCCAAGACGCTCTTCTACTGGCATCAGACAGATGAGTATCCATATAAATGGCCCACCCTGTATTACAGTCACATCCCAAAATCTTCTACAGGGACCTACCATTCTGCGTGTGTGATGAGGCTGTACTTAAGGGAAGCGCAATACTGGCAGTTCTACCATGTGGAAGAAAGTGAAGTACACGTTGAGCTTACTATATGTTAGCAATATGTTTTTCTTACCCTACCCTGTTATTACATCCCCCCTGCTGCATAACCTTCCCTGTCATCTTACTGAATCTGCAAAATCTCTGACATGATTCGACAACTAAAATCCCCCTAAACAAACCCTTATCATCACACAAAGAACTTGATCCCCAAACTCGTACGTTACACAAGACATCGCTTTCATACCCCACTTTTCTCACCTTTTCATGAAAATTATATTGTGTAGTGTTAAAGAACTTAAATAAGCGTATGAAAGTATTGCTACACCTTCATCGTCTGCGGGCTGATATAGCCTTACTTCAGGAGTCTCGCCTATCCTCCTCTGACTTCTGGCGCATGAAAAAATGTGGGTGGGCACAGTTATAGGCACAGAAGCAGTGGGAAGGAAAGCAAGAGTTCTAATCCTGGTTCATAAAAACTTCTTGGGAGAAATTGTATCCACAGACAATGATGCCCAGGGCAAAATAGCTACTGCCCATATTAGATGGGGAAGCAGGGACTTAAATATTACCTGCATTTATTCTCCAAACAACCCAGGCTCTACCTTTTTCACACCCATCTCTACTCACCTTCTGAAGCACCCTCTCATCCCTCACGTGGTGGGGGGAGATTTCAACTCCCTCTTGCATATTCTAGATAAATCATATCCCTCACCTCTTCCCACCACCCCCAGCAAACCACAATCTGCTACACAACTGGCAGAGACCATGGACTCCCTAAACCTTACTGATATATGGAGGTTGCATCATCCAATAGATCGGGAATATACTTTTTACTCTCCCCCGTACAAAGTACTATCCAGAAGACTATCTTTTCACTACTGAACCCTTAATTCCATTAGTGACAAATTCAGAAATTCATGAAATGGCCATATCCGCTCATACACCGATATCCATCACCCTAACCAACCAAACCAATACACCAAACCTGAGACTGTGGAGCTTCCCAGCCCACCTCTCCAACAATCTGGATTTCCGCAAGTGCATCCACACGGCATGGGAAGATTGCACTTCCACTAAACGAGAACACCTATGCAATCCCAATTTATTCTGGGAAGCGGGTAAAGCCTTCTTAAGAGGGAAAGTAATCTCCTATGCCGCATCCTTTAAAAAACAAACACTGGCGAAATTCCGTTTAGCTAGCTCACAGCTTAAGTCAGCCCAACTTGCCCTAGCCTCTAACAACACCCCAGCCAATAGAGATAGTTGGCAAGCTGCTAAACTGGCTTTCGACCTCTGGGCAGACACCCTTGAATTGTCCCATAGATTACAAACAGACGCTATAAACTACAGATACGCCAACAAGTCGGGCAAGTTGTTGGCCAGGATGTGTAGAGGCCTGCATACACGAACCCATATCTCCACACTGAGAGACAACTAAGGCCGAATCCATTCCGACCGGCATAAGATAGCTCAAATCATGCTTGATTTCTACACCTCTCTCTATTCCCCAGACAAAATAGACACGCAAGGAGCATGTAGCTTTCTAAATTCTCTAAAAATGCCAAAACTTACCTCAGATCAACTTCAAATGCTTAACTCTCCAATTTCTCAAGATGAAATTCTAGCCACAATACAAAACGCGTCTCCTAATAAGGCCCCTGGACCCGACGGCTTCAATTCTACAAAGCCCTAAAAGATATACTTAGCCCAGTTCTCCTCAAAGTGTACAATAACATCTGGAAGGGAGGACCATACATGCCCACTAGCAGCCAAGCCATAATAAAATTGTTAAGTAAAAAAGGAAAAGACCCCCTAGCCCCACGATCATACATCCCCATCTCCCTTTTGAATTTAGATGCCAAATACCTTTAGAAAATAATAGCAACCAGACTGGCTGAAATCATTCCTTCTATAATTCACCCTGCTCAATCCGGTTTTGTTAAAGGAAGAACAGCGACACTAAACATCCGAAAGGTGATAGCGGTTTTGGAATATGCCAAAAATCATCCCAAAATGGACATAGCAATTATAACCCTAGCTGCCGAAAATGCCTTTGACAATGTAAGTTTTAATTGGCTTTTTCTGGTATTAAACACATTGAATTTCCATGGCCCCTTCATCCACACCCTACACCAAATGTATGCAAACCTTACAGCTAGGATAGTGGCGGCCGGAACTCTAAGTCCAGAGCTTCGACTGTTCAAAGGCACGAGACAGGGGTGCCCTTTATCTCCTCTAATATTCAACCTAGCCCTTGAACCTCTATCCAGATTCCTGATGTTTGCAGCCCCCCTTCATGGTGTGTGTGTGCTAAACCAAGAACTCCACACCGCCCTGTTTGCAGATGACGTCCTCATCTTCACATCAAATCCAGCCGCAGACATATACGCTATGAAGGAACTATTTGATAATTTCTGCAACTTCTCAGGCTTATGTATTAACTATTCTAAGAGCAAAATACTCCCTCTTGGCACCACTAAAAATCATCCTTGGGCACTACACTCTCCTTTTTCGATAGCGACCTCACATATCACCTATATGGGCATACAGATTGGCAAGACCCCCTCCTCCCTGTACTATCTAAATTACTCTCCCTTATTCGCCAAAATCTCACAGGAACTAACTCGGTGGATGGACCTACCACTGTCGCTTCTGGGGAGATGCCATCTTTTTAAGATGGTGAGTTTTGTCAGACTATTATACTTATACACTTATATGGCCATAAGAGTCAATCCTCAGTTCCCTGCGTCACAGGAATGTCATGCTTTCCAAATATGGGAAGCTCATGGACTATCGTACCTAGCTTCGCTATATGTTGACCAAACGGGCAAACCTATACCCTTTGCTGACCTCATGATCTTATACAAACTACCCTCCTCTCACACCTTCTACCATGCCCAATGCATGAGCTATATGCCGGCCACCCGCAAAAACACTACCAACAACTTCCAAACCTCCCTGATCGACCAGTTACTCACTAAAGGCTCGTTCTCGATTTCGGACATCTACAAGCCCCTTCTACAAAAAAACATGTTCCCACCTATTGATACTGCAGCATCTAAATGGATAAAAGACTTTCCTATAGAGGGCCTAGCAGACAAAATACGATCTGGATTTACCAAGGTTATGCAACATACTCCCTGTGAATCCTGGAAGGAATCTCAATTAAAGTTACTGCACAGAGCCTTCATCCCTTTTATTAAAACAAAAGATGATCCAAAGTCTGCCTCTTGCCAATGGTGCTCTCACAACACACCAACACTCACTCATCGATTCTGGTCTTGTCCTCTAATCCAATCCTGGAACCGGGTTATAAACTTAATTCGATATATTACGCTTATTCGAATCCCTAAGACCCCGGAACTAATTCTATTTGGCTACTATGACCCGGCATATCAACTATATCCGTCAAACCCACGACTCTCAGCTCACACGTCTTGGATACAAACTACTCTCCTGACTTCCCGTAAGACCATACTGAAAAACTGGACTAAACCACCTGGTCCCTCACTAGCTGCAGTAAAGAAAGACCTACTCTGGCTATTGTACATGGAAAGGCTTTCTCTAGATGTGTCAATAGCGCCTGTCAAACATCATTTTCGCAACAAGTGGCTACCCTTTATGCAAGCCTCTCTTTCACCTAAGGAACTGGAACTTTTAGAAAAGGCGCCGCACCGCTACTATGATGGACTACAACGGCTATATCAGTAGGAGCCCTGAGACAGCCACCTTCCCAGGTGACGTGACTCACAAGTTGTTAGTTATACCTTTAATTTTTATAGTGCACGTTATTCCATTGTACTATGTTGTGGTATTACATAATACTTTGAATCCCTATATTGGCCAGGTTTTCACCAGGTACAATACCGCCCACTAATTCTACAAGACCACAACAGGTATGTCACAAGTTCCCCTAACCTGCAACTTCCCATGTCCCAACTTGGTCTCATTCTTACCTCATTTAACTCTAAGGAAAACTATCTCCTACTAATCCCCAAACTCACTCCCACCTCTCTCTCCCAATGGAGACCACCCCCCTTATATTCAACTCGGGTATGCAGCACCCTATCCCCCCAGCCCCATGCCCTTCCCCTCTATATGTTAGCCAGAACAAATGTGTTAAGGCAAAGCACAGACCTCTCCTACCCCCCCCCCACATATATACATCTCACCCATCTCGTCTTCTTCGGTTATTTTAACACAACCAAATCTATTGGCATTTACATACTGTTCACTTGCCCTTATTACCAATGTCTAATGAATATTCTGTGTTCAGACTTTTGTCGATGACTTTTGTATATTCTAAAATTTCAATAAAATCTATTAAAAAAAAAATCTATACCAGACCCAAAGGGCCTGGCATGGACTGGGGGGGGGACCCTACGCAATTTTTTTCTGTGATTTTATCTATATTGGCGAGAGCCGGCAATACATTACAGCCACAAGTGCGGTATTAAATGACAATTTTTCCTTTACAAATGTGATTTTGCTCTGGCACTGTTCTAAACATCACAGAGGTGCGCCCTTTTACAGGCAGCCCCCAGGCCCATTATTTAAAGGAATATTTCATTTTTATTGTTTCACTTTAAGCATTATTAAAATCACTGCTCCTGAAAAACTATTGATTTAAAACCTTTTTTTTTGCATTGATATATGTTCCCTAGGGCAGGACCCGGGTCCCCATATACTGGCGATAACATATTAGCATATTAGCATATAAGCCTTTAAAATTAGCACTTTTGATTTTTCATGTTCGGGTCATAGACTTTAACGGTGTTCGAATGTTTGCAAAAATATTTTGCCTGGGGGACGTGACGAACGGCGGAGAAGATGAATGCATAATTCGGCAGCTCCTCTCGGCCAGACAGCCATAGCGGGTACCACAGCCGCACACAGGCTCAATCGGCTCCAACAGACCCCTGGAAGCGAGGAAGTCAAAAAGCTGGCCAGCTTCTTCCAGCCAGGCGCTCATCAAAATGGCGCCTGTCAGAGGCTGCAGCAGACACACGGACCGGGAGCAGACATCAGATGCAAAGGCAGCGGATCACAAAAGGCTCAGCAAGTGGGGAACCCGGACATTGGTGACTCCTCAGGGTCCTCCTCACCCTCCACCCAGAGACCTGCAAAGTCAAGGCCCTGCAGAGAGCAGCAGGCGAACGTGCCAAGTATGGAGGTAAGCCATGGGCAGCCTTCGGCCAGCTATGCACAACAGACCACACCAGATCCCATAGACTCATTTCCAGCACTAGGACAGCCGATATCTGACATAACCCTCAAAGGAATGTTACTATCACTCAGATCATCATTACAGACAGACTTAAAAGACTGTATCAACCAGTTTAAACATGAGCTTTATGAACTGGGTGACAGGGTAGCTCATACAGAAGCGTCTATAGAGGAAATCACCTCCTCCTTTAACTCCATGGTGGATGCTCATAATAGCCAAGCAGAAGAGATCAAATGGTTAAAAGATAAACTGTCAGATATCGAGGACCGTGCAAGGAGGAACAATCTAAAAATAAGAGGCATATCAGAAAATTTACCTCCAGACCAACTGCAACAATATGTGACAGAGCTATTTACCAAATTAGCCCCTGATCTAACTACCGCAGAACTGACAATATATAGAATGCACAGGCTCCCCAAGCCCTCATTTCTTGCCTCTGAAGTGCCTAGAGATGTGATAATGAGATTGCATTACTACAAATCTAAGGAGGCAATCACATCAATGTTCAAGAAAGCCTTAACCTTGCCAAAAGAATATGCAGGCCTGGAAACGCTCCCTGATCTGTCTAGGCACACGCTGCAGAGGAGGAAAAACCTGGCCACGATCACAAAAGCACTAAGGAATCATAACGTATCTCATCGCTGGAAATATCCAGCGTCCCTGTCTGTTACGTATAACGGTAACACGTCCATGATAACATCTCTGTAGGACGGGCTCCAAGCACTGTGCCAGTGGGGCATCCTACCCCCCTAACTCACCCCGCGCAACAACATTCCAATACCATAATCCCTATGGAAGAGGAATGGCAAGTAGTATCACACAAACACCCTGCCAAAGAAAAATCCACGACTGGAGGTACCTGACACCGACACGTAAGTTGAACACCCACATTATGTCCCAGGCCAAAAGGATAGTCAAAAATCCACATGGCCCCTATGGATACAAACGCAGTTTTCACTGTTTTCGGATCAACGTTCAGATCCCTTTTTTATGTTTTTTTCTTGTTCTCTACGCAAGTTCCAGTTTTATGTACCCGGAAGGTCAGCACAAGACATCTCTACCCCATTGCCTACTAATCCACCTAGACATTTCTCAAACGGCATAAATGACAATCACCTTTATTTCAATTAAAGCCAACAGACTTAATCATCCGGCAAAAAGATTTTCCCTGTGGAAAGAAGCCAGATCCTATAAAGCGGACATAGTCAGTGTACAGGAGACCCACTTCCAGCAGTCGAATCATCCCAGCTGTAAGCATAAAGACTATCCTCACATCTTCATGGCTAATGGACCTCAGAAGAACAATGGGGGTCATGATGGCCTTCAAACACACACTTGACGTTAGCCTAAAAAACACGATTCTGGATGCAGAGGGAAGAAACATTGTGCTCACCTGTGACATTACCAAGATACCATTAACACTAGTCACTGTGTATGCTCCAAACTCACACCAGCTGAGGTTTTTCCACAGATTTCTAAAGTTGGTATCTACCTGCAAATATGGGCATGTATTAATATGTGGAGATTTTAACTTGGTCAATGATCCTGCATTGGATGCCTCCTCTAACCCAAGGGGTAGGGGATCATCGCTGGGGTCCTTGTTCCACAAAGAGGGGATGTACGATGTCTGGAGGTGCCAACATGCACTTGAAAGAGATTATACTTTCTTCTCCATCAGGCATCATTCGTACTCTCGAATAGACATGATAGTTACGGACTGCTGGCTTCTCCAAAGGTCCTCTTCCTCCAGTATTTTGGATATTATGTGGTCAGACCACGATGTTGACGTTGATATCACTGTTGGAACAGGGACCTAAGGACCGAGCATCTGTATGGCGGTGCAATATCAAAACGTTACAAAATCTGAAATGTGTTGAATATGTCTCTCAACGTCTCTGGGAATTCTTTCAACTCAATGTCCCATCAGTAGATGACCCTTGGACCTTATGGAACGCCCATAAGGCATTCATAAGGGGAATATGCATTCAACAAAATTCCAGGGCTAAGAAAGAGCACAACAAAAAATTGAACAATATAATCTCTGAAATTCACTCATTAGAAGCCCAAAATAAAACGTCCCCCAACCCCCAGATTTCAGATAAACTCCTCAAACTCCGAACAGACCTACGCTCATTGCTTCTTGAACAATCCGACCACCAATTACGGAAATTGAAACTCACCTCCTACTCCCAAGCTAACAAAATGGGGAAGTACCTGGCCAATAGAATGAAAATCAAACAGGCTAAAACGAGAATACTATACCTAATCCATCCCCACCACCACCACAAACTTATACACCCCCAAGAAATCGCAAATGAGTTTGCTAGATACCATGGGGCTCTATATAATCTAAAAGCAGACACAAACACCCTTCAGCCATCATTGTCAGATATACAAAAAAATCTCACTACCCAAGATCACAGAAGACCAACTCCAAGATTTAAACGCACCCATCACTCCCCATGAAATATCAAAAATTATTAAATCTCTCCCGAATGGGAAGTCACCAGGCCCAGATGGCCTTCCAAACGAATATTTTAAAATATACCAAGAAATAATGACTCCCCATCTGTCAAAAGTACTCATCAAAGCAACAGTAACCTCTTCCCTCCCCCAGTAGATGTTGACATATGTGACAACCCTCCCCAAACCGGGGAAAGAACAAACACCATCTAACTTTCGTCCCATCTCATTGCTAAATTGTGATGTTAAGATATTTGCCAAACTCCTGGCTAAGAGAGTGATGAAGGTACTACTCTCTTTGATCAAAAGGGACCAAGCAGGATTTGTGACTGGCCGCCAGACTTTAGATGCAACCAGACGAGTGATAAATGTGATCAGCCAAGCTGAAAGAACCCGAGCACCTGCTCCTGGCTCTGGACGCAGAGAAGGCGTTCGCTAGGGTGCATTGGTCATATATGTCCCAGGTACTATCCAAATTTGGTTTCTCTGGATCCATTAATTCAGCCATATCCTTATTGTACTCGCATCCATCAGCACAAGTGTACACATCAGGAGCTCTATCTGAGCCATTTAACATATCCAACGGGACTAGGCAGGGTTGCCCCCTTTCCCCGTCCATCTTTAATTTAGTCCTTGAACCCCTGGCAGAAACCATTTGTTCACACCCACTGATAAAAGGCTTCAACTTCCAAAACCACCAGCATAAAATAAATCTTTTTGCGGATGATATCATTTTAATGCTTACAAGTCCCATGCAATCCTTAACCACTGCACACCAAATTCTGCAACAATTCAGTACCATATCATATTACAAAGTGAACACTTCCAAATCCACAATACTAGACTTAGGAGTACCTTTGATTATCAAACAAAATATTCAAGCCACGCTCCCTTATCCCTGGAGTACTTGTGGGTAGAGTTGATCGAACCTCTGGAAGTTCGGGTTCTGCAGGTTCGGCCAAACTTTGGGACAAAGTCCGGGTTCGGGTCCGGACTTGACCTGAACTTTGACCCGGACCCCGAACCCCATTGAAATCAATGGGGACCCGAACTTTTAGGCACAAAAATGGCTGTAACAAAGCCCTGGAAAGTCCTAGAGGTCTGCAAAAGGAAGGAAAATGGGGGTAAGGATCGGACAAGTGCCCTACAAAGAAATGGGGATAGGGAAATAACTTAAAATAATTGTTAAGCTAAAATCACATAAAAAAAATCAAAAATGGAGGTGGATGTGGAGTTGGAGGTTGAGGAGGTGGTGAAAGTGGCGGTGGAGGAGGAGGAGGAGGTAGCCAACACTGTGTTTTTTATTTTTGGAATTTTTTTTTTTAACCAGCAATGTAGATGCACTTTTTAATTTTGTGCAAGAAACAATAATCTGTCCCTTTATGCAACAGTAGGAACCTCTCCCTATAGAACTAGGAGATGATTTTAGATCCTCCAGCTGTTGCTTTAAGGGCAAGATTATTGTTCTAAAACCATCTTCAAAATGTGTGGGAAAAGCCTATTGCAGGGGCATAGAGCCATATTACTGTTCTGAAAGCATCTTCAAAGTGTGTGGGAAAAGCCTGTTTAAGCTGTATGAAGCCATATTAGTGTTCTAAAATCATCTTCAAAGTGTGTGGGAAAAGCTTGTTTCAGCCGCATGAAGCCATATTAGTGTTCAACAATCATCTTCAAAGTGTGTGGGAAAAGTCTGTTGCACCCGCATGGAGCCATATTAGTGTTCTAAAATCATCTGCACAGTGTGTGGGAAAAGTCTGTTTCAGCCGCATGGAGCCATATTAGTGTTCTAAAATCATCTTCACTGAAGATTTACCGGCAACCACCAGCAAAGTCGACAAGTCTGGACAAGTCCTGCTAGCGTCAGTGTGTCTGTAAAGTTTTGTCCTTCACACAAGGGTTTACAGCATTGTGACACACAGCAAGCCTGCTTATCAGGACATTTAGCACCAGCTCGTCTGGTAACGTGGGGGTGGCACCATGCCCTGGAAGAGTCTCAGCGCTTGTAACTAGCGGCAGTCACCACGAGGAGAGAGATAGCGGAAGGTGGGAAAATTGGACCCTTATAGACACGAGGGTCTAATTGGAGCCTTGCGGGGGACTCACCCTGGGAGTTATCATAGTCATCAAAGGGACGGAGAGGCTGTGTCTCATCTGGGCTCAGTGCAGCCATTGTGATGGACCACTAACCCGGCCAGCATCTACATCACAGGAGCCGCAATACTAGCTGGTGGACCTGCAATCAGGGCTTTGTCGTCCGCAGCTGCAAAAGTCCTGGAAGGCCGGATCAGGCCTGGGGACACCACTCAAAGGCGGGGTAGAGTTTCAGCCTGGTGACTCCCTGCAAACACAGAGGACAGAGGGGAAGGAGAGGCTGTCGGGGCCCGCGGTCTGGTTGGGGACCTGGAGACCGTGAGTACTGTTAAGCGGGAGTCCGGGATCCCTGAAATGCCAACCGAGTCCCAACCCATAGGCGTCCTAGCTAGGCCACAGTCAGTGGTTGAGGGAGAGATGCCCCCTGTTGAGCCTAGTGAGGATGCCAGGGTCAGGCCCATAGACTGGGGGTCACCCAGACTGATGGCAGAATTTGGATCTTTAGAGCATCTGATCGAGTGGTCATCTACAAGCGAGTGGTCTGATGAGGAGCAAGAGATGGGGAGTTCTCATGTCCTGTATTTCTCAGATGAGACGAAGCCCCCTCAAGATTCAAAGACTGCAGTAGGAATCCCCAGTGCCAGCCATCATACCTTCTACAACAGGCCTTCCACCACCCAGACCAGAGCAGCCACCTACCGGCAGATGGTGCTGAAATCCCCTGACACAAACATTTTACCAGGGAGGGGGAAAGTGGAAAGTTTGCCAAGGTTCTCCTGGTATCAACGGGAGGTACAGCGATGGGTTGCTCTGGAATGGGGCCTGGACTACCACTATGTCCCACTCCATGTAATGGACATTGTTGAGAGCCTCGGGAAGGAGTGGGAAGATGCTATGACGTGGGACTACTTGCATGTACCGAAACCTTTGAGGGGACCTGATAGCAGCTGCTGGTAGAGGTTCTTGGAATTAAAGAAGGAGTGGAGCCTTGAGCATGCTATTAGGAGAGACTGTGTGATGGTGATTAAACCCAACCAGCCTGCAAAGATTTTCTCCATTTCCATTCAGGAGGCCGGGGGAGGCAGGATGAGGTTGCCCGACCCCCATTTCTACATCTAATAACACTACCGGAGTTACTGCGGGTGTAGGAACACTTCAATTGACTGTTAGGAGCAGCAGAGTGTTTATCTCCTCCTAAGTGCAGAACAAACCAGCCTGCCACCCTGTGCCCCAGTGGAAGTGACGGGCCCACTGGAAGGACACTTGGGTGAGGTTTGCCCTCTTTATTACTTCTTTGAAACCTGTTGTCCGGGGAGGGTCCCCTCCCACCAGGGACCTTAAAGAAGAACTCTTTATCTTTTTCTTTGTTTCTGCTCCTGCAGTAAGATCATAACCCCTCAATGATAGGGAAGGCAGGTAGAGAAAAAAAAGTTTGATGATGTTGCTCTATTGGATGTATATAACCCCTCTCAAAAGGGATGTATGTAGATAGTTGTAGTTAGTTGTTTTTCCCTTCTCTTAGGATCCCAAGGATGGAACGGCAGTTCATCCTCATCCGTTGAGAGTCAACGACACATCTACATTTATGCAGGCGGAGTACTTTTCTTCCAAAGAAAGCGCTCTGGTCCAGGAATATATATTGTTGCTTTATGTGGCTAGTTGCAGGGACCTGAGGCTAGGAATGTATTATAATATACAGTGTGAATGATTTACAGAGACATTACTGCTATATTTTTGTACTTAAATTATTTGCTCAGTTCCCTGTCCAAGTTTGTTCCCTTTTTCCACTTCCCACTTTTGACTTTGGGATGCCCTTGCTCTTGGGCCCAAGAGCAATTTTTGTAAATTTATTAGCTTGGGATTAGCTGAAGTTTAGGGGGGTAAGTGTAGTGCCCCCATAGTGATAGGTGCTTTTTGTAAATAGATTTTTGCTAGGAGAGGTACATTTTTTCAGGTCTGACAAAAAGTGCAGGCCTGAATGTTTTGATCTGGGCAGGGGGAATGATCCAGGGAGAGCTGGAGATTGCAGGAAGGAACACTACTTGCATACTCCCCTTTGTTTCCAGAAGGCTCTGGAAAAGGGGATGGAAGAGAAGGTGTCACTTTCTGAAGTATGTTAAGAAGCCCTGACCAATCCCCAGCCTGGATTGCCAGGGGGCAGGCCTCCTTAAATATGGTGATCTGCCCAGCTTGGGGGAGGGGAGTGTCTGGTGGAATAGTGGAAATGTAGCAGGTGCTGTGGAGGCCTCACACGGGAGGGAGCCCCCTGTCTAGGGGGGTGACCTTAAGGCCTGTAGGCTCGGGTGCAGCCAGGAGTGGAGTCAGTTCCTGGAGTAGCACAAGGGAGATGGAGAGTAGCAGAGAGGCTGGCCTAAAGACTCTTTAAAGGATCCACCTGTGTTGGTGAGTGACAAAAAAGGGGAGCTGGATGAGAAACCTAGAGCAGGTTGGGAGGAGACAGTGGACAGTCTGTGGAGGTCAGAGGAGCCAGTCAGGGGAAGGAGTGTCACTGGACAGCAAGGTAGACCAGAGTGGCCTGGAAGAGGATGGGCTGGGAGCACTAGTCCATCAAGGCCTGGCCAGCACAATTGTACTTAGCTACACCCTGAGGTCCCGTGGCCTTGCAATCCAAGGGCTTGTGGCCCTTGCCTCTAATGGGCGGTCCGAAGGTCCTGCTGAAACAGTGCAGGCCTCGCCATGTGCTAGCTAGGGTGGAGGAAGAGGAAGTGGAGGCCTGATAAATTCCTTTTAGGCCTGGACGTGAAGAAGTGTAACGTTCAACAAGTGTTGTGCAGGAGAGAAGTGAAGGAGAGGAACGGTCAGCAGGTGTCAGTGCTGGAGGAAGAGGACTGTATATACTGTGGTGTATATAGATTGATCTTGTTTGTTGATCTACTGGGTATCCCACAGTTGCCCCTACTCCATCCAAGTTTATTCCCCCAATAAAACAACAAAACAAAGTACCGGCCTGTTCTGTGACTGCGGATGTGCGGGAAAATGTGTGATTGAGGGCAGAGTGACAGGTGAACCACAACTACCAGCCACCCCTAAGGGGGCTATTGGCTACACTTACCTTTTTTCTACACGTACTATAAAAATATACTGAAGCTATGGGTCTAGTTAAAAATGTAATAATGGAGTTGGCGCTGTCTTGACTTATATAGATATATAGATATATAAAGTGCAAAACAATGTGTGTTTAGAGGATTTATAGGTGTCCGTAAAAAGTCCGTAAAAGTCTGTAAGATAAAAGTTAAATAATAGATAAATATATAGTGAATCAATATAAGAGCAGATGTGTGAGCGGGTAGGATCCCACAACTAATAAATAGTGATCCGCAATCCCTATAGCAATGTCCGTGATAAGTCCGTGAAAAACTTAGAAGATATCCGTAAAAAATGTGAATTTACAAAATGTTCATATATAACAGTCTTGATGTATAAGCCCAATCTCTGATCCGACACAAATATATGTATATACAGATGCTTGATTTCAAAATAGTGACTTCCGTGCTTGATCCTGTTGCAGTATAAGGTGACTTGTGCTCCCCTCCTGTGCCCTCACTTACCAGAGTCTCCTTACCCCTGCAGGGGTAGCCCGCATGTGGTAAACGATGGGGACGTCCCCATTCCTCTGAGACCATTCACTCCCGTGTCCTCCCCTCGTGTTCAGTGGAATATGACGTTGTCCTAGTTCGTGCCTTCAGTGATAAAACTTTAGTTCGTAGACATATATGTATATAAACACAGCCTAGTCTCTAACCCGAATATGTAGTTCTGACAATATATACTTGTAAAACATTTAAGTGTAAAAAATGCCTATAGAAGATTCAAAAAGTGCCTGAATAGTGCCTGTAACGATATCCCTAACGCCTAGTGATAAATAATCAACACCCTAGGATGGGCGAGTGTGTAGACGAGAATATAACTAAGTGATATATAAATAGATAATAAATTGAAAATAGAATG
>BLSH010447807.1:207233-232149 GCA_018402905.1 Glandirana rugosa | reverse complement strand
TGTATGTGTGTGTGTGTGCATACTGGGTGTGCACATACTGTGCTTATATTGTATGTAAACACACAGTATACATACAATATACATCCAATATAAACACAGTATATACACACCCAGTATGCACACACACACACACATACCTACAGTATGCATATATACAGTCACACACTGCAAAAGTCGGAAATAAGGAAAAACATTTGAAATAATAATAGCTTATTATAATTTATAATAAGTAAAAATGATAAATTAATAACTTAATATTTCAAATGTTCTTCCTTATTTCCGAATTTCGGAAATAAAAAAGAATATTTGAAATAATAATAAATAACTATTAAATAAATATAGGTATTGAAAATTTTTCTTGAAAGTATGACTATTAATGCTTAATTTCATATCTAAGCTCATTATCAGCCAAACTTTCAAGGAAATTCCAATACCTATAATTTAATAGTTATTAGTTAGTTATTATTTCAAATATTCTTAGTTTTTTCCAATTTTCGGATTTCCGAATTTCCGAATTTCGGATTTTTGGATTTTCGTCTGTTCCAATTGCTGAATTTCCGAATTACCGCAATTGCCGAATTACCGCAAATTTCCGAATTACCGCAATTGCCGAATTACCGCAAATTTCCGAATTACCGCAATTGCCAAATTACCGCAAATTTCCGAATTTCGGATTTCCGAATTTTTAATTTCCGAATTTCCGAATTTTTTTAATTTCCGAATTTTTTGAATTTCCAAATTTCCGAAAAACGAAAAAAATGAATTTTTTAGCCATGCACAAGTCTATTGGTCAATGTCTATGCACCAAATACGAAAGTCAGGAAATTCCTGCGCCCAATACTGACGCAAGTTATGAACATCAAGCAAGGGACATTGCTGATTGGAGGAGACTTCAACACAGCTTTATAACCCGACATGGACTCAACATCACCCAACAGGAGGCCCAACACCTCATTGCTGTCCTTACTACTTAAATATGAGCTATATGATGTGTGGCACTGTTATCATGGATCTGAAAGGGATTTTACACACCTATCGACAGCCCATATTGATTATTTCTTTATGCTGAAAATACCATTACAAATTGTGATTAAAGTAGACATTGGCACAATTTCTTGGTCGGACCATGCGCCCATTAGATTGGAATTTGACGACAAACTCTAAATCTCCTCCACCGAGGTGGCGGTTAAATGCATAGATCCTAGAAGACAAGAAGTTGTGCCAAACGCTACAACAGGAACACGCATTTTTTTTTCAAAAGTAACAATACCCAGGATATTAGCAAGTTCACGCTGTGGCAAACCTATAAAGCTTAAATGAGGGGGATATTAATTAAGATGTCTGCACAAATCAAAAAACAGAGGATCAGGCAGATTGAAGAGATACTGCAATCTATAGCAAACAAAGAGATAACAAATAAAACTCATCCAAACCCTGATCTTACACAGGAGATTGTACAAGAAAGACAAAAGCTAAGATCCCTACTTATAAATATGAAAATAACCTGAAATTTATGAAAGCTAAATATTATGGTCTCCACAATAAGGCGGGCGCCTGGCTAGCCAACAAGGTTAAATCAAGACAAGCCCAACAAAAAATAACCTCTATTGTACACCCTAGAAAGAACATATCCCTTTTCAATCCAAAAGATATAGCCGATGCCTTTGCCGACTACTATCAATCCCTATACGACTTGGAAAACGATCCCTCCACCCCACAACCCACTATAGACCTCATTAAAACATTCTTGAACAAAACTGACCTCCCGAAAGTCCCGGAGGAGGAGCTCCTCACCCTGTCACTCCCAATCACCATACAGGAGATTGAAGCAGTTATTAAAACCCTCCCTAACCATAAATGCCCAGGGGAAGATGGGTATACCAATGAATATTATAAACGCTTTTCTTCACAATTGGCCCACTATCTTTGCGATCTCTTTAATCAAGCCTCATCCTCTGGGTCATTTCCAACTGATATGCTGAAAGCGGTCATAGTTACCCTCCATAAACCAAAGATCCAGCATTACCGGCTAACTATAGACCGATTTCACTTCTAAATACGGATGTGAAAATATTTGCTAAGCTGTTGGCCTCCAGACTACAAAGGATCCTGCCTCTTCTTATTCACCCCGACCAGGTGGGATTTGTCCCAGGCCATCATACCCCAGATGCCACCAGACGTCTTATTAACCTAGTGCATCAGGCGGAGCTCTCCCGGACGCCTTCTCTGCTTCTTTCCCTGGATGCAGAGAAGGCGTTCAATAGAGTGCATTGGGGGTTCCTCAAAGAGGTTTTAAACACATTCGGACTGAAAGGATGGATACAAACAGCAATAGGATCACTATACTCTAACCCATCAGCAGTAGTCCTTAACTCCGGAATAACATCGAAATCCATACACATTAAGAATGGAAATAGACAGGGTTGCCCGTTATCACCCATAATATTTGCGCTTTTAATGGAGCCACTAGCGGAAAGGATTAGATCCAACCCCAATATATCAGGCATCAACGTCGCGGGGCGTCAGCATAAAATAAGTCTGTTTGCTGATGATGTTATGTTAATATTATCTAATCCAGAGGAGTCACTTGTAGAAACTCAACTAATTCTAAACGAATTTAGCTCTATCTCATACTACAAATTAAATGCTTCCAAATCCCAAATCCTTGGGATAAACATCTCTAGATGCCTGGAGAACCGCATCAAAACACGGTTCCCATTTATATGGCCCCCGGTCTCCATCACATTCCTAGGCATTCAACTAACGTCTAAAACTTCCCAGCTTTATAATGCTAATTACAACCCCCTACTAGAATCTTTACCACAGCAATGATCCAAATTGAAATCAATAGATCTAAACATAATGGGCAGAATAGCAACACTTAAAATGTTGATCCTACCTAAATTGCTGTATTTTTTCAGAACAGTAATTATCCCACTCCCTAAAACCTTCTTTACGCGAGCACAAAGATACCTATGGAACCATAAACCCCCCAGATGCGCACTGAGTGTCATGGAAAGACATAGGAAGCTGGGCGGAATGGGAGCACCTAACATTATGGCCTACTATAGAGCATGTGTATTGGACCAGCTCCGGTACTGGTGGACCTCCCACCCACAAAAAAGAAGGAGTTTAAGCTAGACTTGCCCTCTACAGATCCCCAATCCAAAATCAATATTCCCATTTCGGTCCTCCACCACTTCATCCCTGGCCTAGATCTCAGGAAGTGGCAAGATAGAGGCATTAAACATATTGGGGACCTGTATCAGGAGGAAGAAACTCTGAGAATCCACCAATTTGAATATCTAAAATCCAAATACTCCCTTTCGACCATACATCAATTCCAATATGTACAAATTAGGACGTTCCTACATTCTCACCCACTTCCTCCCACAATAGACATCCCGCTTCCAATAGTCACCTTTTTTCAGGAAACAACTTCACTGGCAAAAGGTATCTCATTATTTTATAAGGAGTACTGCACCCAAAGATCCATCTCTAAAACGAAATCTATATTGAAATGGGAAGAGACCCAGGGAGTGAGTATTCCAAAAAGCCACTGGGAAAAGGCGTTAAGCACTACATATGCTGTCTCAAAGTGCGTAAACCACTGGGAACAATTTCAAAAGGTACTGCACTCCTGGTATCTCACCCCGGCCAGGATGGCCACAATATTCTCCCATCAGCCAGACCTCTGCTGGAGAAACTGTGGAGAGGTAGGCACATTGTTTCACATATTATGGTCTTGTAGATCGATAAAGTCCTACTGGAATAAGGTCTTTTCAATCCTCTCAAGTATATGTAACCAAAATATTAAACCTAACCCATGTCTGGCCTTATTACATCTCAACATCCAAGAGTTCCACCTGAAATTTCGCACTATAATAATACATCTCCTTTTTGCAGCCAAAATGAATATCACAAAAAAATGGGAGTCTCCTGACATCCCGACTCATAGAGAAGTCATCCAAGCTTTAAATCACCAGTGTGAAATGGAAAAAATCTTAGCGATCACATTACTGAACTATAAAGTCCCCAACCCTCTCACACCTTCAACCCCTCTTTCCTCCTCTAACCCCCTTTTCTACCCTAATCTTTGTTACCCTATGTTCGGTACTACCCTCACCAGCTTGTTATGTTTCTCATTTTTATAAGTTATAGCCCAGCTCATGTTCAACTATATTGTCACTGAAACCTCTGCGAATAGGTAGCAGGACTTTCCCTCTCCATAGACACAGTATGATCCCACTGGGGTGTCTGGAGAGGGAAATCAAGATTTGTTTGTCACTGACTATTAGCAGAAAGAAACAGGTCTAAAGGGCTAGTTGTATGGTACGGGCGAGATAATATGGAATGTCATACTTTATTATGTACCGTGTTTCTTTGTTTATTGTATCATAAAAATTCAATAAAAACTATTGAAATTAAAAAAGAAACTGATTTGGGCTCCTTAAAAAAGGTACTGCATTCAAGGATGTAGCCATTAATTTTTCCTACATGCCTAACATACCTTTTCTGCAAAAATCACACAAGACAGCAACACAATCCATTCAGCGCTTAAACCAGGTAATTCGCTCAAATATGTGTTAATTGTTCCATTGGAAAAGTGAAATTAAGGAAAAATAAAAATTAAAAATAAAATGACCACCAGGTGTCCTGAGAGCAGCCAGCTAAAAACCTAGGGGAAAGTTAGTGATAATGGAGAGAACAAAGAGCGGCGCTCAAGGGGTTAATCCTGTAAAATAAGCCAAGGTCTCTGGATAAAGTAAATAACTTTTATTTGCTGTTTAAAAATATGCTACTCAATCTCAAGGCTGAAATGTAGATCACAATGTGTTTGGTGTTAATCAAATAATTGAATTAGTAAACTCACAACCTCGGGTGAAACCACAGGAGTCCTCTGGGGAAAGAAGGAGCCACAGACTTGATGGATTGCCAGTTGTGTAGTACACCCGGCTCACAGTGGTGAGGTGTGGACACGCTGATCATTGCCTGGGTGAGGGGGGGGGGGGGGGACCGCAACTGGTAGTGAACACCGTTGCAGTGCGGGATGTCTGCTTGGTTCCACTGGGATGCTGGCTGGGAGCGGGAGAGATGGAGAGAGGAGTGGAGTGGATCAGCTGACCATAGGTAGGGCTGGAAGCCGGAGGGTGGAGCAGACTGGATCTCCTGAATCTCCTTTCAGTTGGCTGAACCACCTGCAAGGGGCAAAGTGCGGGGGTCTCCAAGAGGGTCACAGAGGGGCTCCAGCGGACACTGCTGAGGCAAAGGGGAGCCGAGGACTGATGCATTTTGCGCTCCTGCACTTTTTCAAAGTCTGTTGATACCTCTTAAAGGAGGGAGGGGGTGGGACAGGAAAGGGAGGAAGGGGCATGAAGTGGGTGGGACTACGGGGCAATCCAGGAAATCATTGACCCCTTACTCCCCACTTATAATGCACATAAAAAAGCCCATAAAAAAATCCAAAAATATATATTTCAATACTTCAGTGTAGGCTAGCTGTACTTGAGACTGTTTGTTTCCAATTCCTCGTTCATAGCATTTGGTGTAAGGGATTCAAGTATGAAGATCCAAAAGGCTTCTCTCCTACAAAGGAGAGTAAACCTTTCGTTTTTAGTGAGTGTCCCCTTTGGGATAGTTTCAATGGCCAGTACCTCTAAGCATCTAATATCATCATTATGGGCCTCATGGAAATTGCTGTGGTACACTATGCTCCTCATTCCCTTTCTTAATAAATCTTCGGTGGTCCCCAACTCTGGCCCTCAGGGCATGTATAGTATGGTCCCCATATAATAAATTACATGGGCACTTTAGGACATATATGACAAACTCAGCGGAGCATGTAATAAACTGCATAACATGGAAGACTCTGCCTTTTGTGGTGGTGATTTTTGTGTTCCCATGTGTGATAAATTGACAAGTCAAGCACCCTAGCTTCTTGCATTGATAAATTCCTGTCCTGTTATCAAAGTAGGATATGATGTCTAGGGGCCTACTCCTGTTTGTGGCTTGTATCTTACTGGGAGCCACAATGTTCTTTATTGTATGGGCTTTTTTAAAAGTAATCCGTGGGGCCTCCGGGAGTACCGGAGTGAGCCGTTGATCCAGCAGAAGAATGTAATAATGTTTCTTGATTATATTTGAGACAGATTTATATTTATTATTAAAAGTGGTTACAAATCTTACCGTGTTCTCTCTGGTTTCTTTCTCGTCCATTCAAGCTCTGTTTAATAGGAGACTCTGTCTGTTCCAGAAAGGCCTCTTGGATTAATTCAGGGGGGTACCCTTTCTCTATAAACTTCTTTTTCATGCCTTCCCCTTGTATCATATAATCATTTAGCTTGGAGCAATTTCTTCTAAGTCTGTAAAATTGGCCGTTAGGGATATTCCTCCATTTGGGTTTGAGGCAGCTGTTATAATGGAGGTAAGAATTCCCGCTAGTATGTTTTACATGGTTCTTCGTAATGATCTTTCCTTGGTCGTGGGTCAGTACCAAGTCCAAGAAGACCAGCTCATTTTGGTAGAGTATGTGCATAAAAGACAGACCCAGTGTGTTGTTATTACAATGGGCCACAAAGGAGGAGAACACCGCTGGACCACCATTCCAAATGAGCACAATATCATAAATGCACCTGCTGTAAAATATAATGTGCTTGGTGAAAGGGTTGTTGCTCCAGATGCGCTGCTCCTCCCAGTAGCCCATGGGGAGGTTGGCATACACGGGGCAAAATTTGCCCCCATGGCAGTGACTCTGGTTTGTAGGTAAAAATTATCAAGAAATGTAAAATAATTGTGCATTAAGCAAAACTCAATGCACTTGACGAGAAACTCAGACTGCCTCGAGTTCATATTACCATCCTTGGTCAAAAAATATTGCATAGCTTTGAGGCCTACTTCATGGGGTATTGATGTATATAATGATGTGACATTGAGGGATGCCCACATGTACACTTCCTCCCACTGGTAGTATTGGAGGACATCAGACAGTAGCAAACACCAGGGGTAGGGACTTTAAATATGCCTTAAACGTACTCAAGTGACTCAGTGATGATAAAAAATACAACTTTTATTAATGATGTCCAAATTTTAAAAAGGTTTACATAGTCATATACAAAAACAGAGGTAGGGTCACAGTATGCAAAGTATAAAAACAACAATAGGACAGAAATGACTTAACTTATGAGCAATAACGTTCGGCTGGTCCATTGCATAGGTGAATATATATGCGTTTCACGGAATTAACCGCTTCTTCAGAGTATTCGACCCATACTTGTGACATATACCTCTGAAACCCAGTAGAAAAGTATATACAGTAATCAATGTAAACGTGCACAGTTCATGGTAAACATACACATAGCACACAGGGAACAGGTAAACACGCAACATCACCAAGATGAAATGTATGCACTTACTTGTGGATGCTGGGCGATCTATTATCAAAGCATTGGAGTTGGCATAAAAAACAATGGCAAATATGCCCAGCACATGGAGGAGAGCTCTTCACTGATTACAAATACCTAGTGCTCTATGAAAAGAGAAATGAAGAGAGAGATAAAAAAAACAACAAAACAGTAAACGTAGATGTCATATAATTAGAGTTGAGTGAACCCGAACTGTAAAGTTAGGGTTCGTACCGGACTTTAGGGTGTCCGTGTACCGAACCCGAACCCGGACATTTGAGAAAAAGTCCGGGTTCGGGATTCAGGTTTTTTTTTGCGCCTTTTGAATAGCTGCTGGGCAGCCAATCAACAAGCGTTTCACTGGTTTGCTCTTAGAAGCCATCACAGCCATGCCTACTAATGGCATGGTTGTGATTGGCCAGTGCATTATGTGACCCAGCCTCGATATGAGCTGGAGTCACGTAGCGCTGCATGTCACATGCTCTCAGGCTAGTGTAGGGAGAGGATGCTGTCCCCCCTATGAGGGACAGATTAGCATTATAAAATCATCTCATACTGGTATAGGGAGAGGTTCCTGCCGCTGGTGTGAGGGATAGATTAGCGTTATAAAATCATCTCATACTGGTATAGGGAGAGGTTCCTGCCATTGGTGTGAGGGATAGATTAGCTTTATAAAAACATCTCATACTGGTATAGGGAGAGGTTCCTGCCGCTGGTATGAGGGATAGATTAGCGATATAAAATCATCTCATACTAGTATAGGGAGAGGTTCCTGCCGCTGGTTTGAGGGATAGATTAGCGTTATAAAATCATCTTATACTTGTATAGGGAGAGGTTCCTGCCGCTGGAGTGAGGGATAGAGTAGCGTTATAAAATCATATCATACTGGTATAGGGAGAGGTTCCTGCCACTGGTGTGAGGGATAGATTAGTGTTATAAAATCATCTAATATTAGTATAGGGAGAGGTTCCTGCCGCTTGTGTGAGAGATAGATTAGCGTTATAAAATCATCTCATACTGGTATAGGGAGAGGTTCCTGCCGCTGGTGTGAGGGACAGATTACCGTTATAAAATCATCTCATACTAGTATAGGGAGAGGTTCCTGCTGCTGGTGTGAGGGACAGATTAACATTATAAAATCATCTCATACTAGTATAGGGAGAGGTTCCTGCTGCTGGTGTGAGGGACAGATTAGCGTTCTAAAATCATCTCATACTGGTATAGGGAGAGGTTCCTGCTGCTGGCGTGAGGGACAGATTACTGTTATAAAATCATCTCATACTGGTATAGGGAGAGGTTCCTGCTGCTGGTGTGAGGGACAGATTACTGTTATAAAATCATCTTATACTAGTGTAGGGAGAGGTTGCTGCTGCTGGTGTGAGGGACAGATTACCGTTATTAAATCATCTCATACTGGTATAGGGAGAGGTTCCTGCTGCTGGTGTGAGGGACAGATTAGCGTTATAAAATCATCTCATACTGGTATAGGGAGAGGTTCCTGCTGCTGGTGAGAGGGACAGATTAGCATTATAAAATCATCTCATACTGGTATAGGGAGAGGTTTCTGCTGCTGGTGAGAGGGACAGATTAGCGTTATAAAATCATCTCATACTGGTATAGGGAGAGGTTCCTGTTGCTGGTGCGAGGGACAGATTAGCGTTATAATATCATCTCATACTGGTATAGGGAGAGGTTCCTGCTGCTGGTGCGAGGGACAGATTAGCGTTATCAAATCCTCTCATACTGGTGTAGGGAGTGGTTCCTGCTCCTGGTGTGAGGGACAGATTACCATTATAAAAAATAATATAAATTTGTGCTAAATAGTACATTTGTGTCCAGAATGAGGAGAGCGTCAAATAAGGGATTTGGTGGTGGTGCTGCTGGTGCTGCTGGTGTTGGTGGTGTTGGTGAAGCTCCTGTTGCAAGGAGAGGACATGGTTTATCTGTGCCAGCTACACACACAAGTGAAACACCTTCCTCAGGTGTGAGTAGCCAACAGAACTTTCAATGTTATATGGTAGGCCCGAATGCCGCTCAACAAATGGTGAGGCCAGAACAAGTACAGGCGATAGTAGCTTGGGTGGCAGACAATGCCTCCAGTTCCTTAACATTGTCTCCCACCCAGTCCCTTGCTGAAAGCTCAGAGTTGGCACCTGAACCCCATGGCCATCTGTCTTTCAACTCAGCCCCTTATAAATCAGCCAAGCAGTCTGAGCCCCAAGTCATGCAGCAGTCTCTTATGCTTTTTGATGACTCTGCTGGTGTGCATTCCATGGGCCATCCACATAGCCCTGCCCCAGAAGTGGAAGACATGCACTGATGCCCAACCACTTCTGTTTCAGGATGAGGACACGGAAACACCACCGCAGCACGTCTCTGATGATGACGAAACTGCTGCGGCTTTCTACAGTGTGCAGACTGACAAGGAGGGCAGTGGTGAAGAGTGGGTGGAAGATGATGTGGAGGATGATGAGGTCCTAGACCCCACTTGGAATGAAGGTCATGCGAGTGAGGTGTGCAGTTTGGAGGAAGAGGTGGTGGTCGCACAGAGGCACCAGCACATCAAAAGAGGAAGCAGGTTGCAAAAGCGGAGCGACAGTCCCCTAGACAGTACGCCTGCTATTACCCACCGTACCCAGGGACCTAGCACACCAAAGGCAGCTCAAAGGATTTCCCTGGCGTTGCAGTTCTTCAGACAATGTGCTGACGACAAGACACGAGTGGTTTGCACACTGTGCAATCAGAGCCTGAAGCAAGGCATAAATGTTCTAAACCCGAGCACAACCTGCATGACCAGGCATCTACATTCAAAGCACGAGCTGCAGTGGAATTAGCACCTCAAAATCCAAGAAAGGTCTCGGGCTCCTCCTGCTTCCTCATCGGCTGCTGCCTCGGCCTCTTCCTCCACCTCTACAGTGCCAGTGTCACCTGCCACCCAGCAAACAGATGATGTGACAGCAACGCCACCATGTCTGCCACCGTCCCCAAGCATTTCCACACCATTATTCCATGGAAGCTTACAGCTGTCCATCTCCCAAAGAGAAAGAGGAATGACCCCCCTACCCATTCGCGATCCCTGGCCCTGAATGCCAGCATTTCAAAATTCCTTGCCTTCGAAATGCTGTCATTCTGTCTGGTGGACACGGACAGTTTTAAAAACCTGATGGTGGTGGCTGTCCCACAGTACGTGGTCCCCAGCTGCCACTACTTTTCCAGGCGAGCCATCCCTTCCCTGCACAAAAAAGTCGGGGACAAGATCAAGTGTGCACTGAGCAATGCCATCTGTGGCAAGGTCCACATAACCACTGATACGTAGACCAGTAAGCATGGGCAGGGACGCTATATCTCGCTAACTGCACACTGGGCAAATGTAGTGGCGGGTGGGCCTGAGGCGGATAGCAGTTTGGCGCATGTCCTTCCACCACCGAAGATTGCAGGGCATTTCTCTTTTCCTCCTTTTGCCTCCTCCTCTACCACCTCCTCATCCGGTCAGCGTAACACCTTCACCACCAACTTCAGCACATCCAGGGGGAAACGACAGCAGGCTGTTTTAAAACTGATATGTTAGGGGGATAAACCCCACACTGCGCAGGAGCTGTGAACGGGCATTGAACAACAGACCGATGAGTGGTTGTTGCCACTGAGCCTCAAGCCCGGCCTAATGGTGTACGATTATGTGCAAAATCTTGTAGCAGCTCTGGGCCTAGCCGGTTTGACGCACATCCCTTGTCTGACACATGTGCTGAATTTGGTGGTGCAGACATTTCTAAAAAACTACCTGGATATGTCAGAGCTGCTGCAGAAAGTACGGGCCATCTGTGCGCGCTTTCGGCGTTCTCACCCTGCTTTCCTGTCTGCCCTGCAGCAGAACTTCGGCCTTCCCACTCACCGCCTCCTATGCAACGTGCCCACAAGGTGGAACTCCACCTTGCACATGCTGGAGAGACTGTGCGAGCAGCAGCAGGCAATAGTGGAGTTTCAGCTGCAGCACGCACGGGTCAGTCGCTCTGCGAAACAGCACCACTTCACCACCAATGAGTGGGCCTCCATGCGAGACCTGTGTATCATATTGTGGTGTTTCGAGCATGCCACCAACATGGCCAGTGCCGATGACGCTGTTCTCAGCGTTACTATCCCACTTCTATGTCTCCTTGAAAAAACACTTCAGGCGATGATGGAAGAGGATGTGGCACAGTAGGAGGAGGAAGAGGGGTCATTTCCACGGTTATCAGGCCAGTCATTCACAAGTGGCTCGGAGGGTGGGTTCCTGCACCAGCATAGGCCAGGTAAAAAATTTTCAAGCCAGGGCACAGTTCTGGAGGATGAGGAGGACGAGGATGATTAGGAGGATGAGGAGGAGGAGGAAGAACCATGTTCACAGCAGGGTGGCACCCAACGCAGCTCGTGGACATCACTGGAGCGTGGCTGGGGGGATACGGAGGACACAGATGATGCACCTCCCACGGAGGACAGCTTGTCTTTGCCTCTGGGCAGCCTGGCACACATGAGCAACTACATGCTGCAGTGCCTGCACATGGATCCCCATTACAAGGACAATCCCCATTACAAGGACAAGGCATGATCGGAAAATGCGCGACTACCAGCGCACGCTGGTAGACGCGCTGCTGAGGGCATTCCCAAATGACACCGGGGGCTCAGTGGAAGCACAAGACGAAGGCAGAGGACGAGGAAGAGGTCGTCAACACAGCTGTGGCACCGCCAGCACCTCAGAAGGCAGGGTTAGCATGTCCAAAAT
Source organism: Glandirana rugosa (assembly GCA_018402905.1). Lineage (NCBI taxonomy): Eukaryota > Metazoa > Chordata > Amphibia > Anura > Ranidae > Glandirana > Glandirana rugosa. Next base: position 219,993 of record BLSH010447807.1, on the reverse strand, counting down.
GTGGAAAAGCTTTGTCAGCAGCACGCCACAACAAACAGCACCACCAGCTGATAGGCAACGTCTTAGCAGGAGGCAGCATTTCAGCAACATGGTGGAACAGTATGTGTTTATACTCCTACACGTACTGACTGATGGTCTGCCCCATTCAACTTCTGGGTCTCCAAATTGGGCACATGGCTTGAGCTTGCCCTTTATGCCTTGGAGGTGCTGGCCTGCCCTGCAGCCATTGTATTGTCTGAACGCGTGTTTAGCACGACAGGGGGCGTTATCACAGACAAGCGCAGCCGCCTGTCCGCAGCAAAAGTGGACAAGCTAACCTTTATTAAAATGAACCAGGCATGGATCCCACAAGACTTGTCTATACCTTGTGCAGAATAGCCATTTATATCGGCCTCACACAGCCATTGGCATACTTAAGTGAACGTATCCTTTTTTTTAAATATGTCTCAATATTTTGGGGTCTACCCCAATAAGAAAAAAAAAACAAACAAACAAAAAACAGTGTTGGCTACCTCCTCTCCTCCTCCACCACCACTTCCACCACCTACACCGACACGGTCACCGCCTCCTCAACTTCCTACTCCACATCCACCTCCTCATCCATTTTTTATTTTTTTATGTGATTTTAAGTTATTTCCCTATCCACATTTGTTTGCAGCGCACTTGTCCTACTCTTACCCCCATTTGCTTCCTTTTGCAGCCCTTGAGCCCTTTCCAGGACTCTTTTAGTGCCATTTTTGTGCCCAAAAGTTCAGGTCACCATTGACTTCAATGGGGTTCGGGGTTAACTTCGAGTCAAGTTCGAGGCTGAACTCGAACTTTTTCGAGAAGTTCGTCCGAACCCGCCGAACCCCAACATCTTGGTGTCCGCTCAACTCTACATATAATCCATTAGGATCCACTCGCTCAAGTTAAACAACTGAACTAACAGGCTGCGATCAAAAAGAGCAATGGCACAATCTGAAAAATAAGACCGCCATCAAGGGGCAATATGCCCTAAACTCCCAAGATTTTACACAGTCAAACCAGTGTATAAAAAAGAAAGGATCATTACCTGGCGTCTCAAAAATTTCACTGCACGCTTGGCACCATTATGGAGCCACCCCAGTAGTCAGAAGCTGACTGAGCGGCCATTACAGAGCCTAATAACCAAGACGGAAATGGGCATGTCCAAGAGCCGCCCGGATGTGGAGCACAATGTGCCAGACCAAAGGTCAGTGCCCCACCTACCCTTCCCTCTTGGTTAAGTTCCACATCTATTTTGGTTTATATATATATATATATTTTGTGTATGTTTATCATGAACTGTGTAAATTTACATTGATTACTGTATACACTTTTCTACTTGTTTTCAGAGGTATATGTCACAAGTATGGGTCGAATACTCTGAAAAAGCGGTTAATTCGGCGAAACGCGTATCTATTCACCTATACAATGGACCAGCCAAACTTCATTGATCATAAGTTATGGTATTTCTCTCCCATTGTTGGTTTTAAACTTTGTATACTGTGACCCTACCTCTGTTTTTGTATATGACTATGTAAACCTTTTTAAAATTTGGACGTCATTAATAAAAATTGTATTTTTTATCATTACTGAGTCCCTTGAGTCTGTTTAAGGCATATTTAAAGTCCCTACCCCTGGTGTTTACTACTGTCTATTTTTTTTTGGGATGATGCCTTTTCTGGACCCAGTCTGGACTCTGTTATAGACTATCCACCTCACTTACCTAATCTAATATTGGAGGACATCAATTACTGTACTCGAATCCTTGATGTAGGATGGGAGTTGGCACACTAGGGGTTGTAAAAAGAGATCAATATAAATCGAGAGCCCGCTAGTGAAGCTATTGGTGCTTGCCACTATAGGTCTTCCGGGAGGATTCACCAAGGACTTGTGCACCTTGGAAAGGTGTTGGAAATAGGGTGTACTGCATTCGGGGTGGGTTAAGAATTGCCTCTCTTTCTTATTCAGCACTTCATCTTTGTATGCCTTGTCAACTAGGCTCTTTAACTCCTCCTAGTACCTTGAAAGAAGGTCCGAAGGTAATTTCATATACGTCTCTTTGTCTGATAATAAGCATTGTGCTTCTTTTAAACAATCTGCTCTGTTCTGTATGAATATGCTTACTCCTTTGTCAGCCTGTTTGATCATGACTTCCTTATTAGTTACAAGATCTTTCAGGGCCTGGTGTTTGGCTTTTGAAAGATTAGGATGCTTTTGTGCATTGGGAGAATCACAAAGGGATAGAAAATCCTTGTAGACCGCTTGGTAATAGGTTTCAATATATGGACCCTTGAATTGTGTTGGAAAAAAGGAGGAAACTGGTTTAAACTTGGTATGTATGACATCAGGGTCCAAAAAAGGCATATATTCTTCTGGGATATATTCTGCAGGGTTCTCCATATAGCCTTCTGTACCAGCCCTACCTATGGTCAGCTGATCCATTCCACGTGACCAACCTTGGAACCTGAAGCATTACGGGAACACCGTGCAGCTGATGCTCTCTTCCACCAGCCTGTATCGATCCCCAGTCTCTGGCAGGCGGCCACGGGAACGGAGACGGCTGGTCCGCCCCCCTCCTCTCTCCATCTCTCCTGCTCCCAGCCAGGATCCCAGTGGAACCAGGCACACATCCCACACTGCAACGGTGTTCATTACCAGCAGCGGCCTCCCTCCTCCCCCCCTGCTCACTCAGGTGTACTACACGGCTGGCAATCCAGCAAGTCTGTGGCCCCATTCTTCCCCCAGAGGACTCCTGTGGTTTCACTTGAGGTTGTGAGTTTACTAATTCAATTATTTGATTAACACCAAACACACTGTGATCTACATTTCAGCCCTGAGATTGAGTAGCATGTTTTTAAACAGCAAATAAATGTTATTTACTTTATCCAGAGACCTTGGCTTATTTTACCGGATTAACCCCTTGAGCGCTGTTCTTTGTTTTCTCCATTAAACCTTTTCTGCAGTGACACTCCTGCACATGTTTTCAAAGATAATGATGTTCCAGGAGATTGGCACAATTCAGAAAAGTTATGTTCCGCTTTCTGTACAACGTAAAATGAATTAATGGCTCCAATAACAATGTCTACTACATTAATTACTTATCTGCACTAATGCAAATTTTAGCACCCAGCAACACTATCCATAAAATATATATTACCCTGCAGATGGTGAAAATACTCAAACTATCTGCCAGCTACTATGCATGTGCCAGGTATCCATACATCTGCCAACAGAGCACCTGCACACCAACCCCCACTTTCACGACTGTGCCTTACCACGAACCTCCCCATCAAACTCACCGTTTCTCTTATACACCCTAATTTCATTTGCCACTTCACTAATGCACACCTCATATCTTGTTGCCATTGCACTGAAGAACAACTCAGCTCTTGTCATAACTGTACCTATTTACACTACTGCGCTTACCACTAGAGATGGGCCAAACACCCCTAGTTTGGTTTGCAGCAGAAGTCTTGGACAGGGGAAAAATTCTGCCCCGAACCGCAAACTCCTTTGAAGTCTATAGTGGCCAAACATGAGAAATCAAAAGTGACCATTTTGTCGATCCACCATACACCAGATGGTGACCTCGCAAGGGGGGTAGTGCCACCAGGTGGGGTCGCCAGATCGCCCTGCCCTTACCGATATAAGAACTGCCAAATGGCAAGCCAGCCATTTGGCAGTTTGCCTTCACGGTGGGTGGAGTACTTTTTTTTCCTTTTCAGGATGGCGGTGCTGCGGGCATCGTGATTGACAATCGATCTACATCGGGGGGCATGGTTTCTTTTATTTTTAAAAAACAATTGTCAAAAACCTGTTTACTGTTTTTATTTATTTTTACACTCTTTTGGTGAATGGGTAGGGGTACCCCATACTCATTCACATGGGGGGGGGCAGGATCTGGGGGCTACCTTGTTAAAAGGGGCTTCCAGATTCCGATAAGTCCCCCACTCGCAGACCCTAAGAGCCACACCCCAGGGCTGTGGGGAAGAGACCCTTGTCCCCATCAGCATGGGGACAAGGTTCTTTGGGATGGGGCGGGAAGATCCCCTGCCCCAAAGCACCCCCCATGTTGAGGGCTTGTGGCCTGCTATGGTTCATACCTGTCCTGCCAGGCTGCATGCTCAGATAAGGGTCTGGTATGGATTTTTATCTAAAACCCGCTGCTGACAAGACTTGTGCATGTGGTGTCTGTGGCCAAAAATTTACATTTTAGTTTAATTATACTACAAGCCAAAGAGACCATGGAGATCCTCTGAGGTGTAGAAGCCACCTGCCTGAGATCCAGATTATTTACATCAACATCATTACTTTATCTAGCAATACATTTAGGAATATGTTTTTCTGAAAACTATAAGATGACACAACATTCATTTTGAGGTGACTTACCCTTTCCATTTCTCATCAGGTTTGACCAAGTTTCAGCATCACACTTGGCCAATATTTTAGTTCTATATTTTATATGCATTATGCCTGAGTGTGATGGATGACATGTAAATAGTATATAGGGAATAAAATGTCCATGTTCATCTATGTGAAGTTTGATTTCAGTCTTCCTATTTTTCTCCTCATTGGAGCATCAATCACTTGAAACATCTTCATATACAATACTTTTTCTTTGGCTCTTACTGTGGGATAATTATTGAAAAATAGCATCTGGCCAGGAGCTCAGAAGCTGTAGGGATACCTTTCTTGATTTCTTAAAAGTGAACACTGAGCTCATGTGAATGACCCTAGCAATTCATCTTCAGTTAAGTTCTATGTCATCTATTAATCTATGTCACAATCAATGTGAGAGTTGATCAGTCATTATGCTCCCCTGCTAGCATATAGATGACCAATGGTACTTCTATATAATGGAGAAAACACAGCATGTATCCTGCAAATGGCCAAAAATCTTCATTTCTGACTTATACTATTAAAGAAATATTCGAACATGACATTACTTTTTCTTCTACTGATGCCCTGCTGAATATTTATAGAAGGTCTTGCTTTTTCCTGTGCATGAAAAGACACCCATGAAAATAAGAGAAAAGGTCATTCTACTTTTTGGCATTTTGTAGTTGAAGTTTAAATAACCGTCACTGTACTGGGTATCATGTCAGCATCCCCTCTTAACAAAAAGTGGATTGGATTTTAAAACTCCCAATGTGACATATTCTCAGTGAAGAGATGGGTTTGGCACCATGGGCCATTGCTCATTATTACCTGTATTAGAATTCATATGAATGTAAGTGTGATTCTGAGATAAAGAAATGTGGAAAGATAACATGGACCATATTCTAGGGTGGCAAAGATCCAGTGTTGCTGATAGTATTACAAATTATTTAAATCTTTCTTTTCAGCTATATAGCGCATTTAGTTATTTTGTATAAATTATTGTGAAAGGTAAAAATTCATGGTCAGAAAAAAATCTTGGTGAGGGGTACACATTACTAAATGCCATCTATATCTATAAATACTATCAATTTGTTTTATAATGCATCTGCCTTCCATAGACAAAGGCATGACTAATACAAGCACATATTGAAGCTTAGGCAGATGGTGCAATACTCATTCATGCAGAGTCCACCTTAACATAAAACTGTGTGAAATTATTATTTTTAAAGTGACACAGGGTTTAAAAAACGGGTTTCATATAGACATGTGCACGGACGAAAAATGAGTTCGTTTTCGTTCCGTTCATTTTTTTTTATTTTTACGGAAATTCGGGAATTTGGAAATTCAAAAAATTCAGAAATTCGAAAATTCGGTCATTCGGAATTCAAAAATGCCGAAATTCAAAAAGTGATAATTCGGAATTCAGAAATTCAAAAATAATTAAGAAAATTTGAAATAATAACTAACTAATAAATAACTATTAAATTATAGGTATTGGAATTTCCTTTCAAATTTGGCTGTCAGTGAACTTAAATACAAAATGTATCACTAACAGACAAATGTTCAAGGAAATTCCAATACCTATAATTTAATAGTTAGTAAAATAGTTAAGTTATTATTAGCTAGTTATTATTTTAGATTTTCAAATTATCGGGTTTTTGCATTTTCGGATTTTCGAACTTCGGATTTTCTGATTACCGAATTTTCGAATTCGAAATAATGAAAATTCAGAAAAACTCGGAAATTTGAATTTCAGAAATTCAGATTTCGAAAAATTTGTTAAAAAACTAATTCGGACAGAAACAAATTTCACATGTCTAATTTCCTATGTAACTTGTTCTCGATTATGAACTCCATTAAAAGCAAACTATATTTTAGCTATTATGTAATTTATTGAAAAATTGCATGTTTAGAAATGTATTTATTTAAAAAAAACATATTTATCGCAGAACACTTACATGACATCTAGTTTGCTGATAAATATTTCAGCACTGTCTGCTTGCTTTCAGTTAGGCTCCATTCACACCTGAGCGTAGTGATTTGCTAGCATTTTTCAGGCATTTTTTAAAAGTGTCTTTGCAGCTTTTTACAAAAAAAATGTAACCACTACAATACCAGGCAGTTTCCCCCCTTCCCGCAAAGACCAATTTGTAGCTTTTAGCGCTGTCACATTTTTAATGACAATTGTGCGGTCATGCAACGCTGTACCCAAACAAAATTTTTATAAATTAAATTAAATAGAGCTTTCTTTCGGTGGTATTTGATCTCCACTGGGGGTTTTCTTTTTTGCGCTACAAATAAAAAAAAAAATTTTGAAAAAGTTTTCTCTTTGATTCTGCCACAAAACTTTGTAAATCGGTATGTTTTCTCCATCACTGATGGGCACTGATGAGGCTGCCCTGACGGGCACTGATGAGGCAGTACTGATTGGCACTGATGAGGCAGCACTGATGAGGTGGCACTGATGGGCACTGATGATGAGGCACTTATATGCAACACTGATGGGCACTGCTTGGTGGTACTGATAAGCAGCACTGACGGGTACTGATAGGTGGCACTTATATGCTGCACTGATGGGCATGGATAAGAGGCACTGATGGGCACTCATAGGCAGCACTAATGGGCACTGGTAGGTGTTATTGGGCAATGATAGGTGGCACTGATGGGCACTGATAGGTGGCACTGATGGACACTGATAGGTGGCACTGATGGGCACTGATAGGTGGCAGTGATAGGTGGCACTGGTGGGCACTGATAGGTGGCACTGGTGGGCACTGGTCTGCAGACGTGAGTAGAGGAAAAGCCAGTACACGGCTATTCCTGTTTACACTGTGATCAGCCGTGATCGGTCACGGCTAATAACTTGGTAAACAGCTTTCAACGGAGGATCTTTAGCAAGATTGGTATTACAGTGTGTCAGACTGCGGGCGTGCGATCGCGGGTCATAAGACGTCCCGTCAGGATAATCGAAACCCCGCCGGCCATCATTTTGCTATAGGCCGGGCGGGAAGTGATTAAAGTATTTTAGAAGTGTATTACAAGCATTTTACAGCTTTAGGTGTTTTTGTTTAGCCAATAGAAAGCACTAGGGGAGGAGAGGGAAAGGAAATTAAGGGTGGAGAGCTGCTATTTGAGCAGAAAACAGTAGTAAAACGCTCAAGTCAGGCGTTTCTATTGAAGTCTATGGGGTCAAAAACGCTTGTAATCTGCCAAAAAGAAACTCATGTACTTTGTTGAGCGACTGGCATTTTGCTTCAAATGGCAGAATGCTCATATGTGAACAGGAGCCATTGAAATGAATAGGATTTGGCTTGTTGAGCGTTTGAGAGCTAGACGCTTCAAGCAGAAAATCGCACGGGGCCTTCGCTGTGTGTGGTTGACTAATTAGAGACAAAGAGTAAGAGAGAGAGAGAGGCAGAGGTAAAGTGCATGCCTGCTACTAAAATCTATTTTACGACAGTAACTGCAGATATATTTTTCACAGAGCTTTGGCTATTACATACCTTGCATAATGGCATACATAAGCAGTACAATTGGACTAACCCCCCCCCCCCCCCAAAATTATACCAGTTTTTTATTTTATCTCAGCACACAAGGATTTTTGCTGATTTATTTAAATTATTCTTGTTTTAGTCATTCATATATGAAAATAAATACAATTTTGGTATTATAAGCCCCATAGTTGACAAGTTGACATTTGGAAATTGTTCTGGTAGGTAAAAGGTAATCAGCTGAAAGAGCTAACCTGGGTAGGAATAAAAGTTTGGGTTTTAATTTTTGTTTCAATTGTAAATGCTGAATGGCTACTCTTAATACATTGCAGCAAAACAGATTGTGTTCCCAGTAACTTGAAAAAAGCTGAAAAGTGCTGTAAGGCAAAATTTGCATTTTTCTGCAAACTTGTGTAAAAAACAAAACTCTAACATTGTAGTTAAAGTAGAGTTTTGCAATTAATGTTAGATTTTTCACATCTGCATGACGCATAAATGTTATCATGAAAAACTGTAGTTCCGACTTTCAATAAGGTTCATACATCCCACTTGTTTTATTAAATTATATTTGAAGTTAAATATGTTATGACAGGCTGACAGATGTTCATGAATTTCCTGTGGTTTTAAAGATTTCAGTTTTCATCTGCTTCCTTCACTTGTCTTTTCCTGAGTTATGCTTTTCTTAAAAGCAAGATAGTTTTTTTTTTTTTAAATAGATTACATAAAAATGAAAAGAAAGCGTAGCCTTCTCCCACTGAATTTTGTCTCCCTAGTCTGTAGCCCATGGGGGCATCCACAATATGTAAAGCTCCTAAACTATCTGTTTCAGCTCCATCTCTTCAATAAAAATGATGCCATAAGGAGTCTTTCTATAACCCTTCAACAAAAAATGAAAAACAAAAATAAAAAAACAGCAATAGTGATCCTGTGGCAATAATTAGCACTGCAGTAATCTGATAAAAGCCATTTAACCATTTCAGCCCCAGAAGAATTTCCCACTTTAGGACCAGAGCACTTTTTGCGATTCGGCATGGCGTCATTTTAACTGACAATTGCGCGGTCGTGCGACGTTGTACCCAAACGAAATGTGCATCCTTTTTTTCCCACAAATAGAGCTTTCTTTTGGTGGTATTTGATCACCTCTGCTTCATTTCTGATCGCCGCTATAAACAAAAGAAGAGCGACAAGTTTGCAAAAAAAACTAATTTCTTACTTTTTGCTAAAAATACAAATCCAAAAAAAAATATAAAAAAACATTTTTTTTCCATCGGTTTTGGCCGATTTCTTCCTCATATTTTTGGTAAAAAAAAATCTCAATCGGCATTTATTGATTGGTTTGCGCAAATGTTGCCGCATTTACGGACGATGAGAATTAATTTCTGTTTTTTTTTTTTTTACTAGTAATGGCGGCGATCTGCGATTTTCAGCGGTACTGCGACATTGCAGCAGACATGTTGGACCATTTTGACACTTTTTTGGGACCATTGGCATTTATACAGCGATCAGTGCTATAAAAAATGCACTGATTACTATGTAAATGCCATTGGCAGTGAAGGGGTTAACCTGCAGGGGGCGCTCTAAGGGTTAACTGTGTTCCCTGGGCGTGTTCTAACTGTATGTGGGCTGGCCTGGCTGGGGGAAGGGAGTGATCACGGCTTCCATATAGAGGAAGCCTGTGATCACCGCCCTTCCCCCTCTGTCAGAACGGAGATCCATGTTTACTTACACGGACCTCCATTCTCTCACTGCGGGGGGGCCATCGCGGGTAGCCGGCAGCGATTGAGTCCGCCCTACCCGCTCCCTGGACCCCCCCGGACACAGTGAGCGTGCGCTCACAGCACTAGTTATCGCAGCCGCCATCATATGACGGCGGTTTGCGATAACGAGCCACTCTGTCGCCGTCAGACTGCGGTTGACGGTGGGCAAGTGGTTAAAGTTACTCACCAACCTGATGATTTACAATTGCTTAAAATCTTTAAGTTGGGCACATCCAGATTAATTAGGCAAAAGCTGGCCCTTTCTGTGGTCACCATTTAAAGTGATTGCAAAGTCTGTTAAAAAAACAAAAAAAAAACATGTTTTACTTACCTCCTCTGTGTAGTTGGTTTTGCACAGAGCAGCCCGGATCCTCGTCTTCTAGGGTCCCTCTTTGCTGCTCCTGGCCCCTTCCTCCTATTGAGTGACCCCTCAGACAGCAGCTCTCTATGGGGGCACCCGAGCTGAGTCAGAGCTCCATGTGTCCATTCAGACACGGAGCCCTGACCCAGCCCGCCCCCTCTCTCCCCTGATTGGCTAATTGACTTTGATTGACAGCTGCGGGAGCCAATTGTGCAGCTGCTGTGTCTCAGCCAACCAGGAGGAGTGTCCCGGATGGCTTAGACATTCGTGGACATCGCTGGAGAGAGATGGGACTCAGGTAAGTAATTAGGGGGTGCTGGGGGGGGGGGCTGCTACACACAAAAGGTTTTTTATCTTAATGCATAGAATGCATTAAGATAAAAAACCTTTTGCCTTTACAACTCCTTTAAATCATCCCCTGATGCTGCTTCTGCCTACAGTCCCTACATTCAGATATTTTTGCTGCATTTTCAGTGTGTTAACAAAAGCATGTTAATTCAAATTAACAGCCAACATAAAATGCACATATATACCTAGCCTTCATGAAGAGTAGTGATTGACAGTCAGCTTCTACCCCTTTCTTTCCAAAAACATTTAAAGGTGAATTCCAGGACTGGAGAAAATTCCTTTGCAGTGTCCTCCCCACACATGGCAAAAGATAAATACTTATTAAGGATGGGGTAGAGGAACAAGCTCTACACTTACAGTACCTCATGCTTTGCTCCAGCAGACTTCTGCGCTCACCTCATCTCTCCTACACTCATGGTTGTTGGGTATGCCCTTGCCATCTTCACATACAATGCAGGGCAAAGGCCCTGTATTTTATGTGATAATATGTGAGCAGTAGCCAGAGCACCTTGCAGAGTAGGCTTTGGTAGACCAATCACATGGCATACAGGAAGCCTACCAGAGCCAGGAATAATGTCAATATTTTAGCCTTTTCCCCAGACCTAAGTGCAGGAACTATTTTTCTAAGTCGGAGCGAAGTGATTCACTCCTATTAGAATGGTTCCATTGCACAGCATTGAGACAACTTGTCAGGTGACTCAAGTCGTCTAGATGTGAACGGGCCGCGAAGTCGCGCCGCTCAAGTGTGAACCGGTCCTTAGAGAGCCCTGGCTACGAACCTCACTTCAGGTCTGCACTGCCCGTGACACCACTACATATTAGGTCAAGCAATTCAGAAACATGACGTGGGAGATTTTTTATGTCTGCACTGAGCACATGTTTGCTTTAAAGGGAAGCTACAATGGTTCATTTGTATTTATTCATTTATTATATTTACAATATGTAAACAGAAATTGAGGGAGCCTCAATGACGCAGTTTTTTTGGAGCATAGCGGGTCCAATAAAGGCAGAGCACAGCAGTAGCTTTTTAATTTCTCTTTGCTTATCTCCAATTTAAACTCTGTAAGCAACTGTACACAATGGGTTGAGCAGGATAAGTCCTCCTTCTGACTCATTCAGCCGTGTAAGCAATATGGTTTTTCCATCAAATTAGATAAAGAAGACAAAAGTACTGAAGACAAATTTTTTTTTTCTTTTCTTAATTTTGGATAGAGTAAGGGAGGATTATAACCCATCTCAGTTTCTTTTTTGTTATCTGTGTTCCATTAGGGAGATTTATCTTCACTTCCTGTTCCATAGCCAAAAGAGGAAGTGAGGGGAATCCCTTGAAATTGACAGAATCCCAGAGTGTCACCAGGGTCACCAGAACTAGTGTCCCCATTGGAAGATCTCTCCTCTATGTCTGTTCTGGTGTCAGCCCAAAATGTGGGATTTTTGTTTAGTTTCACTGTATGGCTGAACTTGCATTGCTAAGACATCACACGTGCGGGTGCGAATCACATGAGATGTCTGAGATCGCACTAATCTGAACCTTGACTCAAAGAAATATTTTCTGAAAGGAAATAAAATATATTGTCTAGCACCCTCTAGTTAGGTAGGTGCTGGATAGATTTTTCTGGAGAGTTGGAAAATTTAGGCAGGCCTAGCTCATGGCTAGGCCTGTTTGTTTTCATTATGGGCTGGGAGTAGCTCAGGGTAGGGCTGGGTGACTCACAGGTGGTGTCATCAGGGCCTCCCACTTTTTTCCAGAAGCTTCTGGAGTTATCTGGAAAGATATGTGGAGAGGGGAGGTTGAGCCACCTTGGGTAATCTTAAGGAGTTCTGACCAATCTCCAACCTGAATTGGCACAGGGTAGGCCTCCTTAAAGACCCAGAGTCAGCCCAGCTGAGGAGGAGTTGTCAAGTTGAACAGATAGAGTAAGAGAGTGGTGAGGCTGTCGGGGCCTAGAGGGAGCTCCCCAGTCTGGGGGGTGACCTTGGGCCTGGGCTCGGGTGCAGTTGGGACCCACTTCAAGAACTCATGAAAAGGTCCTGGACCAGAGGCACAAGAGAGAGCAAGGAGAGGCTAGAGGGAGAGTGCACTGCTGAGAGACTCCAGGGAGGACAACTGATCACAGCCAGAAGGGCTGGTGAGTGAGGCACAGTCAGGAGGACTGGGGAGGCACACCTGAGAGGACTGGGAGTTTGCAGTCAAAGATGGGTGCAGAACCAAGAGAGTGGACTGAGGGAAGAGGGGCAGTGGAAAGAGGCATCTGCAAACAAGAGGGCTGGCAGGGCCTGAATAGAGCTTACTGGGATCATATACTAAATATACAGTATATGTATATATATATATATATATGTACTATATATATATATATATATATATATATATATCATGTATATATATATATATATATGTATATGACATATAAATC
>BLSH010447807.1:162037-172183 GCA_018402905.1 Glandirana rugosa | reverse complement strand
CAGGAGGAGCAAGGTAAGAGCCGGGAGAAAGGCCTGGGGAGTCAACAGAATGATCTTAGTCTTACCGGAATCTGTGGTGGTCAGGTCCATCAGGCTTCAGAAGTGGTAGGTCGCTAGTTAGAGGTCTCTCTGCTCCGGGCTCGGGACCTATGCCACCGTTGTCGATGAGGCCGCAGCAGGGAAGGCGGCGCCATCCCCTGATTGAGGATGAAGTCGTGCCAGTTGGGAACCTCAATGGCCAGCTTGTGAATAAATTGGAAAAGGTCAGGCAGCTGCTCTGGGGAACGAAGGAAGAATTCCTCGCCACCCTTCTTCATGATTAGGTGGAAGGGGTGCCCCCACCGATAGGTAGCCTCCGATTCTCGCAGCAGATCGAGAAGGGGGCGCAGGAGACCCCGCATGACACGGGTCTGGTGGGAGATGTCTGGGTAGATCCGAGGTGTGGGCGCCCGGTACCCTATGGACCATGTCCAGCCCTAGGTCCGCGGTGGGAGGTTTGTCTAGATACTGGTTCAGGATGGCCGTCACCGTAGCTCGTAGAGGTCTGGCCCCCTAGTTGCCTCCGGGATGCCCCAGAGGCGTAGATTGTTCCCCCGACTGCGGTTCTCCACATCGTCTATGCGGAGCTGAACATCTATTAGGTGGCGGCGGAAGGGCTGCTGATCCGACTCCAGGGCCGGAAGCCGGGCCTTCGTGGTATTAGCAGAAGTCTCTAGTTCAGCAACCTGCTCTTCCACTATGTCCACCTGGTTGCGCAAGTCATGCAGCTCCTTAATGAGGGCATTCACGATAGAGGAGGCCATCACCTGCAAGTCTTGCCTGGTGGGTAAGGAGGCGACTAGGTAATGGAGCTGTCCACGTGGCTCTCCGTCCCAGATAGGAGCAAAGTCAGCTTGGGTTCCTCCAGCGGCAGCTCGGGGAGTTGATAGGTGAAACCGGTCTCTGTGGCCGTAGGTGTTCGTCTCCCAGCAGCTTGGCGCCAGGCTCCGACTGTGTGTTCTTCTTGCTAGAGGAGGCTGCGACTCCGGATACATTTGTGTGTGGCGGCGCCATCTTGGCCTGGGGTGCCGGGGAGGAAAGACTGTGGTTCCTTAGAAAATACTGGGTTATCTCTGGGCTCTTGGTTCCCCGGAGGTGTGCCGGAGTTAGCGGTCACCCGCCATGCGGTAAATGTTCCGATACCCACCCTGAGATAGATGTCTTGGTCCCGTCTCAGCAGAGCTCCGAAAAGAGCATCTTCACAGCGCCATCGCTAAGCCACACCCCTCTCTTTTTTTTCCCTTTTCTTCTCCCCTCTTTTCCCTCCCCCCTGACAATCCCTGCCGGGGGGTGGCCCAGGAGGGTGTTGTGTGGTGCCAGGTAGGAGGATGGAGGATTGGGGCTCAGGAACCGCACTGTGTGGTCCGGCACCAGTAGGCCGCAAAAGCCGCGGCCTCGATTTTCTGCAATGCGGGAGCCGGCCACAGCTGGTAAGGTGGGGAGTAAGGACGGGGCGTTTGTGTGGCTTACCTCTCTCTCCCAGGGCTGGATTCCCTCGGATTGTGCTGGGGTTGAGGGGAGCTTCCCGGACACATGTCTGCTCTTGGCCACATCAGGCCACACCCCCGAAGTGCTCTTTTTTGATAAACTGACCATGGCAGCGACATGGCTTGACAGGGAGGAAAGGTTTCTCAGAGCTCCCACTCCTCCACGACAGGGAGCCCCCTGATGCAGTATATTTGGACTTTACAAATTGTTGGGCTCAGGTTGTCTGCACATACTCGATAGGCGGAAGTTGGATGGAAAATTTTCTATTTCAGAACTGTCACATACAATTCTTGCTGTTAAAAAAGTTCATGCGAACTTTTGCTGTTCATGCGAACTTTTACTGTTTACCCCCCCTAGAGGTCTCTGAACGATTAATGGATCTCGCGTTCAAGGTTTGGTGGTTCCTGTAGAGCCCATTTTGTTTACATGCTGTTTGCTTCATAACTGTTGGCCTCATGCTACATTTTTTTACGACCTCCTACGGACATTATGTGAGACTGCTGGTGCCATCCAGTGTCCATTTGATGCTATTTAGATTGCTAGGTGGTCAACCACATGCTTGAATATCTATTGGCCAGAGACACACAAAGATTTGCTTTACCTACCCTATTGGTACCGACAGGGGGTTGATACCTACACTCTGTCGAGCTGCCGGTATTATGTTTATTATTTTGACCACCCAGCTTGATGGCTAGCAAGCTAAGACTACTGTCCTGGAATGTTTGGGGACTTGGCACTTCTGTGAAATGTCTTCTGTGCAGTAAAACAAATGAGGGCGGACATTGTGTGCCTACAGGAGACCCATCTGGCACCTGGTTCACCTCCAAACCTTGCACCAAAACTGTATGACCCACAGTACCATGCCACTTACTCTTCTTATTCCAGGGGAGAGAGTGTTTTGGTAAAACGAGGCACTACATTCACGTGTATCCAGGATATTCTAGACCCGGATGGGCGATTTGTGTTTCTCCTGCGTAAACTTTATGGAGTGATATGTGTTATCGCAGGGGTGTACATTCCGCCACCATACTCAGCAGAGGTCCTCAAAACCCTGGCAAAATTTATGGCCCAATATTCTGATACCCCTGCAATTGCTATTGGTGACTATAATAATGTTCTTGACCCAGTCTGGGACAGATTTCATACAGATGCGCAGTCCATGCCCTTACCAGGCAAAACCACTACATTTGCACGTCTACTGGAGGAGATGGGGCTGAGGGATGCGTGGTGAATGAGACACCCCTGCCAAAAAGTGTATTCTTGTCATTCGGCATCTTGGGACGGCCTGTCCCGTATAGACTTAGGGTTGGGTAACCAGGCCAGTCTCCCCATGATAATTTATTTGGGCTATGAATCTAGGCGGGTATCAGATCATTCCCCCTTTTGGGTGGAATTAGGGTTATCTGTGACCCCAGGGCGTCATAGCTGGAAACTTAACCCGTTCTGGCTGGACCTTTTCCCGGACCCTGACCCCATTGTCGATCTACTGAAATCCTTTTTCCAGGTCAATTTGGACACGGCGGACTTGGGCCCAGTCTGGGATACTGCTAAAGCGTATTTGAGGGGCCAATTCATCCAGCTAATAAATAACATTGTCTTCCACTAAAAAATGGGAGACGCTTATCCTTGCAGAGGCAGCGAGGGCATTAGGAAAATATATTGAGGACCCCTCAGATGACTCTAGGAGAGGATGGCTGGCAGCGCAATCTATGATGAGGCAGGTAGAGCAGCAAATTGTAGAAATTAAAAGATTTTTCCTGCAACAAAAACACTACAAAGAGGGGGAAAATACTGGCCACATGCTTGCCATGCTAATACGCAACCAGCAGGGACCTGCACATATTGAGAGTATACTGGATGGGGAGGGAGATGCACAACGGTCCATGCAGGGTATAATGGAGGTGTTTAGTGCATTTTATAAGGATCTATACTCTTCTAAGGTGCACCCGTCCGGGGGCGATATATCGGATATATCGGTGCTCCTTACCAACCCTCCACCCTGTGACGTAAAAATGCTCAATGACCCCATTACAGGGGAAGAAATCCTCCTGGCTATAAAACAAGCGGCCAACGGGAAAACACCGGGCACAGGCGTGATACCCTCAGAGGAATATGGGCGATATGCGGAGCAGTTACTCCCGATATTACTTAGGGTATAACGAGGCACTAGAGGTTGGGAAACTCTCCCAATCAATGAATGAAGCCATAATAGTGGTTCTGCTGAAACCTGGAAAGGATGCCCTTAGAGCGGATTCGTACAGACCTATTTCACTGTTAACAACCGATGCTAAGATACTGGCTAAGGTTTTGGCCTCAAGACTATCTAAAGTTATTCATAAACTAGTACATAGAGATCAGTGCGGTTTCATACCAAACCGCTCTATGGCCCAAAACCTGCGGAGATTGTTTCTAAATCTGCAGCTTTCTGTAGATAATGCAGGAAATAGAGCTGTCTTTTCCTTGGACACGGCCAAGGCCTTCGACAGTGTGGAATGGCCATACCTGTGGGAGGTATTGGAGCCCTTTGGGGTGGGGGGCCACATTTATACGCTGGATACAGGTGCTGTGCTCGTCCCCCTCAGCCCGTATTAGGGTCAATGGGGAACTCTCTGAGGCCTTTACGCTGCATTGGGGGCACTAGGCAGGGGTGCCCTTTGTCTCCCCTGCTGTTTGCCCTGGTGGTGGAACCCTTGGTGACTCGTATACAGGCCTACCCGGAGATCATAGGCTTTCAGAGGGGACAGAGGTCGGAGGTGGTATCCATGTACGCCGACGATACTCTATTATATCTGGGAGACACCAAGGGGACTTTAAGAGCTGTAATGCACTTAATAGATAGCTTTGGGGAATTGTCAGGCTTTTCTATTAATTGGGACAAGTCTGTGCTGATGCCCCTGGATCCATTGCCTGAACCACTCCCGGAGTGTGCATCCATGATGGCGGTGGTCACTCCATTTAAATATCTGGGGATCTGTGTCACTCCTGACCCAACTGATTTTATACGATTGAACCTGCTGCCGTTATTAGCTAAATTTAAGGAGAAATGCACCAGCTGGTGTAAGCTGCCACTCTCTGTGGTAGGGAGGGTTAATTTGATAAAGATGGTGTGGGCCCCCCAGCTCCTCTATGTCTTTAATAATGCTCCAGTGTGGATACCAAGGAAATGGTTCCTGCATATTGATACACAATTTAGAGAACTGATCTGGCATAAAAAGGTCCCTCACATTAGCCTGACTACACTGCAACGGGGAAAGGACCAGGGTGGATTGGGGGTCCTTAACCCTAGACTCTATTATCTAGCCTCCCAGGTACAGCAGTTGGGGATATGGGGTGACCCGGACCCCCCTAGACCCGATTCGGAACATGATTGTCCCGGAGGGATCTGTTTGCTCTGCCTTGACTCATCTGGAGGGATGCCTCTTGCACCTGCCTCGGGCATTGCCTACAATTTCTCTTCTTACTGCAGTTTGGAATCACACTAAGACTAATTTACACATAATCGTTTTTTTGAAAAGTACCCCCCATGGCGCAATGTGGGCTATCGGGAATAGCTGAAACTAGAAGGGTTTAGGGGATGGGAAGAAGCAGGCATTAAATCTTTCTTAGATCTACAGCAGGAATACCAGATCCCTACATATCACTTCTATAAATATCTACAATTGTGCCATGCGCTGGGTGCACAGGCCAGGCCTACTAAACTTGAATTAACAGCTCATCCCATAATAGAAGTGTTTCAGGTCCTGGATAAAAAAGGAATGATCTTCAGGGTTTATTCTATGATCCTTGGTTCTCTACATAATAATAAGACATTGCCCTGTCTTGGAGGGGCTGGGAGGAGGATGTGGGAGTTATTGATGGGGATGTGCTGTCCTATTGGTGTCCTTATCGGCCTCTCAGAAATTGTCCCATCTCTTCCTACTGCATAAAGCGTATAGCACGCCGCAACGGTTGCATGACTGGGGATATATAGATAGTCCACTGTGTCCTAAGTGCTGGAGAGAAAATGGAGACTTTATACATATGCTGTGGCGGTGTCCCAAGCTCTTTTGGTATTGGGAGGAGGTTATCTCCACAATTTCACAAGTTTATCAATACCCACTCAGTAAAAATCCAATTGTGAGTCTTCTGGGCACTCTTGAAGAGGAGCTTATGATCCCTCATGCTCATCTGGCAATGCTCAGATTAATGTGGCGCGTAAGCTAATTGCTAGGTGTTGGATATCACCCAGAGTGCCCAGAAAGTGGGTAGCACAAGTTAATCTAATGTTGATCAGAGAAAGGCTAACACATTTACATAGAGGGGCACCCAAAAAGTTCCTTTCCATGTGGCAACCGTGGTTGGAAGTTCCGGGCTTGGCACCGTCACAAATGGTCCTGAATAGACTTCTGGAGGGTTAAGGATTGTGGGGTACATACTTAGCGGTAGGATGAATATTAATCTAATGTAATCCAAAAGGGCTAGAGGCCAGGAGCGCAACAGCAAACAGAAAAATAAAAAGGGTTAGTTTACGGGTAAGGTTTTCTTGCTAATGATGTGGATAATAAAACGATGATGACTACTTTGTGATCTAGTTCTGATGTATCTGGACTCTTTGAGTAAGTACCTAACACTGTTTTAGCTACTGCCTCTACTTATGGCAGATTTACAGATGGTCAATGTTGTGGGGAAATTAACAAGAAGTGGTGCAAGGACTGATATATATGGTATTACCATTATTATTATAATAACTGTACTGTGAGAAAATCTGTGCCTTCACCTGTAATACTGTAATTTTCTGTATTTATTGTAGTCTTTACAATAAAACCTGTTTTTTTTTTACTCAAAATAAAAATGGAATGGATCTGAACCATTTTGGCCCATTCATTACGTTGCTACTTTATTTCGGAAGCTTCAAACATTAACAAAAGGACCAAACTATTGCAATCTCCAAATAATGAAAATTTTGTCCAAAATTTGATTCGTAACGAAACAAAATCACATGTCTACAAGTCATATGTTGGTTTTGTATTTTGTTTTTCTGTTCAAATTATAGTGCTGGCACCTAATTAAACTAGTAATAGATATGTGGAGTGCAAAAGGGTCTCGTTCATTAAAAATGTAAGGGTTTCATACGTTGTGACAAAAAGTGACAGAGAGATGGAGCAAGGCTTTAAAGCTTTGATTTAGAAATGAGGTTTAAATCTTCTAAATTTTATTTTTTAAGAAATAAAGCAAGGGCATTGTTAAATGTGTGTGCATCCCCACTCAAATCTCATACATTGATGCAATTTATAAAGCAATAAGTAGCCTTTAATACTCTCAGTCCACTTCTCTGCAGGATGCTGATGCAACATATTGTAATCAGTAATAATATGATCTCTTGCATCTGCTTAGTAAAACAGTGGTTTATACACGCAGCTGAGGGAGTCTGTTGTTTGCAGTTATCACCTTAACAAAGGGTTCCTCTGGGTTATGGTGAGAACAGCTGTCCAGTTTCCAGGTAGTTGGAACTACACACTTAAAAATAAATGATAGACAGATTCTTGGAGAGCATCATCCTACACATCAAGGAAAAAGTCTCACAGGGAAGACATCTGCAGAATGACTGTACATTTGAATTCAACCTAGAGAAAGAGCTGACACATTTCTGCCTTAAAGGCTAAGTTCACCTTTAAATAAAATAAAATAAATGCACATTTTATTTTTGGTAAAAAAAATGTACATTTATTTTATTTTTTTTAGGAGCCTGTAAAGCATTGCACTCATGATCCACAGATGCACGTGCACATGTATCTACATGTGCATATAGATATGTGTGTATTTTTATTTATCTAAATGTTTGTATTTAATCATGGTTTTGCATTTGTAGATTACAATCTCCTAATTTACTTACCCCTGAAGAAGCTACACCAGCGAAACACATTGGGATCCTCTATTCATCCACAAACAGTTCTCGCTTGATAATTTACACCAGAACCCTGGGGATTGGTTACCTCTGGATGGACTATTAGTTACTTGCTGCATTTATAAGTATTTTCTCAAACAACAGATTAATATTTCCAGAAGGGTTGCTTAAACCATGTTGTAAATAAAGGCTATGTTGTCATTTGAATGAAAGTTGTAATGCTTCTTTGAGAGAATCTCCTCCTAAAAAGTTCTGCTTTCATGGCATGGTGCTCCTAATAAAATGTTTTAAAACAAGACGTAGTGCCCTCTGCATCTATGGACATTATTGAGTAATTCATCCTCAAAGATCTGAAAAAAATATTTTCACTTTTGTTTTCTGTAGATTCCTGTATTTTGTTCCTCCCTGCCAGCAATGATTCAGCAGTTTCTCTGGCATCGAATCTGTTTTGTAAATAAGCAGGTGCAGAGGAAGAAGGGTGGAGAGGGGAGGGGGGAAGGGGGGATCAGAGTGCAACATTTAAAACTTTAGTTTTTTTGCACACATGTTTTAAAAAATTATTTTAAGCCTGAAGATTACACAAACTCCACAAATATTATATATTTTCTGACAGCAGATACCCTAGAGAATAAAATAGTGGTAGTTTTTATGTCACATGATATTACCGTGAGTAAATGAATACCTAACATGCCAAACCTAAAATCTGCATGCTCCCATGACATGGGGTCAAACTTAGTACCCTATATTTTCTATAGGTGAGGCTTCCAAAGCCCCCTGTAGGTATAAGTTTAGTGTTACGGAGGAGGTCTTGTACTAGAATTATTGCTCTCACTCTGGCGTGTGCGTCGATATGTAACATGTGTATTGCAATCAATTTTTCACTCGTAGATGCATCAAGGCATTTGTTTACAGTTATGTGTGTGTATATGTGGGGTGGGGGATTCAATTTTTTTTTGGGGGGGGGATTGTATGTGCTTGGGTGTGACTTTATTTTTTTGCAAAAAAAAAATTTTTTTTACTTAACTTTTATTTCATCACATAGGGAACAAAAAGTCCCTCATGTGATTTTTTTTTTTTAGTGACAGGTTCTCTTTATTGAGATATGCAGGGTCTAAAAGACCCTGCATGTCTACCCTGTGTTCCAGATCGCATTGCAAAACATTATTTCCCAGCTAAACTAGCTGGGGACACGGAGAGCCGCCACACAAATGCTCTCACCTGACAGCCAGGAGTCTGCCTGTCAATTTCACACACAATCCTGGAGACTGCAGCCACCGGATTGTATATAATACCCCCCCGCTGTCAGGTCCGTATGACGTACTGACCCGGCGGCAAAAGGATTAAGCAGCTTTTTGAGCTCTTTTGAGAATGAATTGCTCCACAGGGGCTGCAGCAGTAAAGAAGCTATTTTTAATTGATAAAATAGATGATTTCCAGAACATCTGGGTTCCTTGGCCTACTTTTTCATCCATTCAACCATTACATGTTTGATTTTTTTTTAACTCATTTTCTAACTGATAAATATTCCACATTCCCTTACCTTTCATGTTTTATCTTCTTATTTTCTCATTTAATTAAATGTTTGTGATAGGACTATGGCATTTTGACACATTAATAGAACAAATGTTTACTTCCCTCTATCTGAACAAATGTCATTGAATTAAAGAAAAAGAATATGTTAATATCTGAATCTCCATAACCTGGCCACTGTTCTATGTTAAGATTAGAGTTGATCAAACCTCTGGAAGTTTGGGTTCTGCAGGTTCGGCCAAACTTCAGGACAAAGTCCGGGTTCGGGTCCGGACTTGACCCGAACTTTGACCCGGACCCCGAACCCCATTGAAATCAATGGGGACCCGAACTTTTAGGCACAAAAATGGCTGTAACAAAGTCCTGGAAAGTCCTAGAGGTCTGCAAAAGGAAGGAAAATGGGGGTAAGAGTAGGGCAAGTGCCCTACAAATAAATGGGGATAGGGAAATATCTTAAAATAATTTTTAAGCTAAAATCACATAAAAAAATCAAAAATCGAGGTGGATGTGGAGTTGGAGGTTGAGGAGGCGGTGAAAGTGGCGGTGGAGGAGGTAGCCAACACAGTTTTTTTTATTTTTGGAATTTTTTTGTTTTTTTTTAAACCAGCAATGTAGATGCACTTTTTAATTTTGTGCAAGAAACAATAATCTGTCCCTTTAAGCAACAGTAGGAACCTCTCCCTGGAGAACTAGGAGATGATTTTAGATTCTGAAATCATCTCCAAGTTGTACAGGGAAAGCCTCCAGCTGTTGCTTTAAGGGAAAGATTATTGTTCTAAAATCCTCTTCAAAGTGTGTGGGAAATGCCTATTGCAGGGGCATAGAGCCATATTAGTGTTCTAAAATCATCTTCACAGTGTGTGGGAAAAGCCTGTGTCAGCCACATGGAGCCATATTAGTGTTTTAAAATCATCTTCAGTGAAGATGATTTTAGAACACTAATATGGCTTCATGCGGCTGAAACAGGCTTTTCCCCACACACCGTGAAGATGATTTTAGAACACGAATATGGCTTCATGCGGCTGAAACAGGCTTTTCCCCCACACTTTGAAGATGATTTTAGAACACGAATATGGCTTCATGCGGCTGAAACAGGCTTTTCCCCCACACTTTGAAGATGATTTTAGAACACTAATGAAGTTTCACACCCCCTTTTCGGACAAAGTCGGCGTACTTCGGTATAAGCACAAGATTTTAGTAGAAGT
>BLSH010447807.1:126221-137493 GCA_018402905.1 Glandirana rugosa | reverse complement strand
AGTTAGGTGTAAATACCCTCCCTTGCCCCCCAATAAAGTTTTTAACCCCTTGATTGCCCCCTGTCACCTGTGATCACCGCATAAGTGTCACGGGTGACGCTAGCTAGCTAGCAAGTTTTTTTTTCAATCAGATTACCCGCCGTATATTATTTTATTTGCCTTTTATAGGTTTTAACCCCCGATCGCCCGACGGCGACCCCAGTTAGGTTTTAGTGTGCGTTAGGGTCAGTGTAAACACCAGGCAGGGCTAGTTAGCGAGGTACTCTGACACACACGCACGCACATTAGGTAGGTGTTATTGTAGTATCTGATCAGATCAATATCTGCGATCTGATCAGATATATCAGCGTCCCCACTAGTCTAGTGTTCTAATAGATCGCTGTCACTTACAAAACACAACACACATATCTGCAGCCTTCGCAGAGATCACGCCCTATCCCTGCGAATTCTGACAGTGAATTTGGTAGCGTTTGAAGCAGGCTCTGACAACCAGGTGCGCTTTTTTGCCTGTGAGTCACGCTAGTGTATGTTTCAAATTTAGAAAGTCCAAAATGTCTGGCCGCACATACACTGGCAAAGAGGCCTACAATGTGCTGAGTTTGACAGATGAGAGCGATGGGGAAGCCTCACTATCAGAATCAGTTTCAGCATATGAACCTGTAGACAGCAGCGGCACCCTGTCAGATAGCTCTAACGATGGAGTTGTGGTCCCTGCTAGAGTCAGGCGTACCAGACCCAATTCTGCTGTCACTGAGGTGCGTGAACCGCAGGGCTCTCGTATGCAGCAGAGAGCCAGTACTAGCACCACTACCTGTTCTGGTGACCTGGCAAGCACCAGCGGCCTAGTACCCCCTGGACGTAGACGAACCAGCACTGCAGTATCACGTGGTTTATGAGGGCAAAGATACTCAGGTAGAGCCGGAAAGATGCCCAGACTACATAGGGAGCGCTGGCCAGATTGTGTGGAGCTTGGTGTCACCCTTATTCGGAAAGGGGTACCACTTGTACATGGACAATTATTACACGAGCGTGCCACTTTTTAGTCACTTGTTTGATCATCAGATTGGCGCATGTGGCACCGTGCAACCTAATCTCCGGGGCTTCCCCCAATGGCTGGTAGAATCCCGTCTTAGTCGGGGGGAGAGAGCTCATGATGAAGTGGAGGGACAATCGGAATGTTTTCGTTCTGACCTCCCTTCATGCAGACACGGCTGTCCAAATTTCTACGGTGACTGGTCTTGAGGAGAAACCCCTCTGTGTCCACGAATATAACCTAAATATGGGAGGGGTGGACCTCAATGATCAGTTACTGGAGCCGTACCTAATTGCCCGTAAAACGAGACGCTGGTACAAAAAAGTGTCTCGATACTTTTTTCAATTGGCTTTGCTGAATGCTCATGTATTATACAGAGCGTCAGGGCTGACAGGATCCTTCCTCAAATTCATGGAAGAGATCGTCACAGACCTTCTGTATCCAGATGGTGCTGCACCCCCACTTCATCATGTGAATGCAGTTAGCTGGCTGCATGAGAGGCACTTTCCACGTGTCCTCCGTGGTACCCCAGGCCACAGAACACCCCAAAAGAGGTGTCCTGTCTGCAGACGATGCGGATACAGGCGTGACACCCGCAGTTATTGTTCCACCTGTCCTGACCAGCCTGGTCTCTGCATTAATGACTGTTTTGAACGCTATCACACATTAGTGAATTATTAGCATAGGGTGCAGTAGACACAGCGATAGGCACACGTACATAGGGTCTCCAAAGATGCCAGTGCATTTTGAGAGACCCAAACCTGGAACCGATTTTTAGTTACAAAAAAAAGGTGTACCAAAAAAAACAAAAAAATAAAAAAAATTTAAAACAACATAAAAAAAGTTAAAAAAAACAAAAACAAAAAAAAAAACAAAAACAGTTGTATGTTTCTTTTTTCTCTCTCTCTCTTGTTTTCTCTCTAATCTCTCTCTGTTCTCTCTCTGTTGTTAATATTTTCTATGCATACCTGTTACCGTTTTTATCATGTTTTCTTTGCAGGTATGTCATTTTTTTGTTAATGCTTACCTGTAATGTTTTATTGTTAATGTGAGTTATATATTTTTTTCTTCTTAGCAGGTATGTCATTTTTTAAGTTACTGTGTTTTATTAATTGTTTATTTCTTTTCAGGTACGCCATTCAGCTGCAACACTCATTTATTAATGGTGACAGCAAAAGTGTTTGCTCCCACCATTCATAAAGCAGCTACTCCAGTGCTGTTGGCGGTGATTTCACCACCACAGTTAAAAAAAGAGCAAATATACCGGAGCATAGGGGCAGTGGGTGGAAATTGGAGCAGATTGCCCCTATGCTCCGGTATATTTTTTTAAAAAGTGGCTATGCCCACCATTAGAAGTGGGAGGATGAGAAGTAGGAGGATTCGTTTTCTAATGGTGGGCATACCCACCGATTGATTCTTTTTTTTCATGAAAAAAAAGAACTTTACAATATATGCCCAACAAGGACCAGCGACATACTAGTGTGTTGCTGGTCTTCTCAGGCTATCCTGTCCACCGGGGAACGTGAGAATTCAGCTGGTGGTTCTGCCAGCTGACCATAGAGCTGATTGAAGACTAGAATGGCTCCAATCATCTCCAGGGCCTAAGAAACCGGAGGCTACGAGCATTTTGTGACTTCTGTTTCGCCAGATATAAACAGTGCCATTGGGAAATTGGGGAAGCATTTTATCACACCGATTTTGGTGTGGTCAGATGCTTTAAGGGCTGGGGAAAGATCTGGAGTTTAGTAGACCACAAATTAAAAAAAAAAAAAATATGCGAAAATACCAATTTTTATCATAGGGGATATTTAAAATCCCTGTCATAAAAATAAAAATGATTAAAAAAAAGATGAAAGGGACAGTGTAAAAATAAAATAAAAAAGCAAAATGAATAATTAAAAAAAATGCACCCCTGCTCCCCGTGCACGCACGCAAAGATGGACGCAAGCGTCAGTCTCGTGTAGTATGTAAACAACAATTTCACCATGCATGTGAGGTATCAACGTGAACATCAGATTGAGGGCAGTAATTCCTGCAGTAGACCTCCTCTGCAGATCTGAAGTGGTAACCTGTAAAGGATTATAAAAATGTATATAGTTTGTCGCCGCGGGTGGGCGTCATTTTTAAAGCATGTCATGTTTGGTGTCTATGCACTCAGCATGAGATCAACTTTTATATTTCACCAAAAATTTTGGCAAAACAGTGTGTTTTTGTGCATTAGAATTCAAAAAAGTGTTTTTTTTCCCCAAAAATTGCGTTTGAAAAATTTCTGCACAAATACTTTCTGAAAAAAAAAATTGTAACACCCACTATTTTAATCTGTAGGGCCTCTGCTTTAAAAAAAATATATAATATTTATATAATATATAATAATATATAATATTTGGGGGTTCAAAGTAATTTTCTAGCAAAAAAAAGTATTTTTTTCATGTAAACAAAAAGTGTCAGAAAAGACTTGGTAAATCAAGTGGTTATAAGAGTAGGTGATGTTGGGAATGAAATGCCAGGACAGTTCAAAACCCCCCCCCCAAATGACACCATTTTGGAAAGTAGACACCCCAAGCTATTTTCTGAGAGGCATGTTGAGTCCATGGAATATTTGATTTTTTTGTCATTAGTGATGGAAAAATGACAAAAAAAAAAATACACAAAGTTGTCACTGAAATCATATATTGCTCACACATGCCATGGGTATGTGTGGAATTGCACCCCAAAATACATTCTGCTGCTTCTCCTGAGTACGGGGATACCCCATGTGTGAGACTTTTTGGGAGCCTATCCGTGTACGGGGCCCCGAAAACCAATCACCTCATTCAGAATTTCTAAGGACAAAAATGTATGCCTTCACCCCACACTACCTATCCAAGTTTCGGAGGCCATGAAATGCCCAGATAGCAAAAAAAAAAACCCAAATGACCCCATTTTGGAAAGTAGACACCCCAAGCTATCTGCTGAGAGGCATGTTGAGTCCATGGAATATTTTATATTTTTCCACAAGTTTCCAGGAAATGACAATTTTTATTTACTTTATTCACACATGCCATGGGTATATGTGGAATTACACCCCAAAATTCATTCTGCTGCTTCTCCTGAGTACGGGGATACCCCATGTGTGAGACTTTTTGGGAGCCTATCCGCGTACAGGACCCCGAAAACCAATCACCGCCTTCAGGCTTTCTAAGGGCATAAAATGGTGATTTTTTACACACCTAGAAAGCCTGGAGGATGTAATTGGTTTTGGGGTTCTCTACGCGGCTAGACTGTCAGAAAGTCTCACATATGTGGTATCCCCGTATTCATAAGAAGCAGCAGAATGTATTTTGGAGTGTAATTTCACATATACCCATGGCATGTTCAAGTAACTTATCATTTAGTGAGAACTTTGTGAAAAAAAGAATTGTAATTTCCCCGAAACTTGTGGCAAAATATAAAATATTCCATGGACTCAACATGCCTCTCAGCAAATAGCTTGGGGTGTCTTCTTTCCAAAATGGGGTAATTTTGGGGGGGGGGGGGTTGTGCTATCTGGGCATTCCATGGCCAACAAAACTGTGATAGGGAGTGAGGAGTAAAATCACCTTTTTACGCACTTAGAAAGCTTGAAGATGGGGATTGGTTTTTGGGGTCCCGTACGCGGCTAGACTGCCAGAAAGTCTCACATATGAGGTATCCCCGCATTCAGAAGAAGCATCAGAATGTATTTTGGGGTGTAATTTCACATATACCCATGGCATGTTCAAATAACTTATCATTTAGTGAGAACTTTGTGAAAAAAAAAATTGTCATTTCCCCGAAACTTGTGGCAAAATATAAAATATTCCATGGACTCAACATGCCTCTCAGCAAATAGCCTGGGGTGTCTACTTTCCAAAATGGGGTAATTTGGGGGGGGATTTTGTGCTATCTGGGCATTCCATGGCCTCCGAAACTGTGATAGGGAGTAAGGAGTAAAATCACCTTTTTACGCACTTAGAAAGCTTGAAGGTGGTGAATGGTTTTTGGGGTCCCGTACGCGGCTAGACTGCCAGAAAGTTTCACATATGAGGTATCCCCGCATTCAGAAGAAGCAGCAGAATGTATTTTGGGGTGTAATTTCACATATACCCATGGCATGTTCAAGTAACTTATCATTTAGTGAGAAATTTGTAAACAATATAAAAAATTGTCATTTCCCCGAAACTTGTGGCAAAATATAAAATATTCCATGGACTCAACATGCCTCTCAGCAAATAGCTTGGGGTGTCTACTTTCCAAAATGGGGTCATTTGGGGGGGGGGGGTTGTGCTATCTGGGCATTCCATGGCCTCCAAAACTGAGATAGGTAGTGTGGGGTGAAGGCACATATTTTTGCCCTTAGAAATCCTGAAGGAGGTGATTGGTTTTCGGGGTCCCGTGCGCCAATAGGATCCCAATAAGTCTAATAAGTCTCACACATGTGGTATCCCCGTACTCAGGAGAGGCAGCAGAATGTATTTTGGGGTGTAATTCCACTCATACCCATGGCATATGTGAGCAATATATCATTTCAGTAACAACTTTGAGTCATTTTTTTTTTTTGGTCATTTTTTAATCACTTGTGACAAAAAAATTAAATATTCACTGTCCTCAACATGCCTCTCAGCAAATTCCTTGGGGTATCTACTTTCCAAAATGGGGTAATTTGGGGGGATTTTGTACTGCCCCTCCATTTTAGCACCTCAAGAAATGAGATAGGCAGTCATAAAATAAAAGCTGCGGAAATTCCAGAAAATGTACCCTAGTTTGTAGACGCTATAACTTTTGCGCAAAGCAATAAATATACGCTAATTGGCTTTTTTTTTACCCGAGACATGTGGCTGAATGCATTTTGGCAAAAATGTATGACTAAAATTTAGTTTATTGTATTTTTGTAATAACATAAAGTTAAAAATATAAATTTTTTTTCAAAATTTCCGTTACTTTTTTGTTTATATCGCAAGAAATAAAAAGTGCAGTGGTGAACAAATACCACCAAAAGAAAGCTCTATTTGTGGGAAAAAAAGGACGCAAATTTTGTTTGGGTACTGCATTGCATGACCTCGCAATTACTATTTGAAGCGGCACAGTGCCAAATTGAAAAAAGTGCTCCGGTCCTAAAGCTGGAAATCCTTCCGGGGCTGAAGTGGTTAAGTTGTAGCAAAGTGTAATTTGTTCGAGTTGTCACATGAAAAGATATAATAAAATATTTACAAAAATGTGAGGGTGTACTCACTTTTGTGAGAGACTGTATATATATATATATATATATATATATATATATACACACACATTTTTTTTAAACAATACATCATCTTTCAATTGCCAAATTGCCAGCATTATACTGCAAGAACAATTGTGAGCAAAAGAAATCATACTACATTAGATTGTTTTCTTTATCTAACATAATGTAATTGACACATAAAGGTTTTGTGAAGTACATGAGAAGAATGCAATACAGA
Source organism: Glandirana rugosa (assembly GCA_018402905.1). Lineage (NCBI taxonomy): Eukaryota > Metazoa > Chordata > Amphibia > Anura > Ranidae > Glandirana > Glandirana rugosa. Next base: position 131,004 of record BLSH010447807.1, on the reverse strand, counting down.
ATATGTTAATGCGTAATTGATAAGTGATAAATGAGAGTTCCTTGCAAAGATAATCTACCCTGTACATCCATTTCTGGTATCTATGTTTTCATTATAACTGAAAATTCCTGGAAATTCTCATATAAATCACAGTTTTACCTAAGGGTTGAAGGTTAAATGTAATCTTATTAATCTATCTCAAATTGAGGTTATACTGTATTCACCTGGTACATAGAAAGACTGCAAAATGTTTTTGATGAGTTCACATAGGGAAGTGATAGTTTACAACGGGCCAGTCAAAAATAATAAGTGAAGGATCTCCATCACATTGTAACATTCATTTACTGTAGAGGCAAAACTATCAAAAAAGGAGTTATTTTAGTACACTAGGCAGGAAAAAAAACATGCAAATGTGTGCACCCAAATGTATGACAGCCCTTGAATGGTGAAGTACAAATTTACAGTTAAAGTGGAGCTTTATGTGAAAAAAATATATATATATTTTCTGCATTTAAGTTTCTTACCTGCCTGTCTGTTGCTGTACACTGAGACGGCACCTCAGCCTGACCAATTAAAATGGTCAGAGATCGGTACCCGGAAGCCGTCTGGCCAAAGACGACATTGGAGTGATGGTGATCATAGTTCCACTTTAAACTCTGAGCTAGAAAAAAAGTTATCCTTACAGTGGTCTCCCCTCTGCATGAAATAGGGTTAAATGCTTATTTTGTCTAGGGGATAATAAACAAAGTAAAGTACTTACCAAATTTCTTGTTTCCCCGGCAGGCAACGCTTCTCTGCTCTCTGATGCTTTCAGGATGCAGGCAGAATCTCTGCTTCCTCACAGACAAAGCTGGGTTACTAGGCTTGCATTTTATGTGATGACATCAGAGAGCTGTGTCAGGCATGGCAGAGAAGAGAAGTCTTCAGAAGACCAGTTTTAGGAAGAGTGGAAAGTCTACAGGAGTGAAGAATAGGGTACATTTTTTTAACTTATGTCTATTCCCCTAGATAAAATTAATGTTCAACCCTTGCAGTTCTGAGGGGGCCCTACTGCAGGGGTAACTTTTTTCATCCCACAGTTCACCTTCAGAACAAAAAACTGCTCATCAATCTTCATGGGTACAAAGAAGACCCACATCTGTTGTGCCTTAAGGATGATAAGACTATTACTTCCAGTTCTGGCACAGCATGAGGAGGAGGTAAGCAGAGAAAGCTCCCACTCCTCTCCTCTGCTAACAAGCCAGCCACTGCATCGGGAAGACCCCCACCACCTCCCCTCACAAGCAGGACCCTCATGGATCATTTTGTGGACCGATCCCATATCTGCTCACCCACCTTTATCTCTCAGCCCTCGACTGAAGCAGTGGCTACCACGGCCAAGATGGTGTCCACTCCCAGTCACTATGAGACACTGCCATCTCCCATGGGCCAGGCAGCTACTGACCCTACCACACCTGCGGACATAGCCCAGGCGGTGGTCACCCTCCTCACTCCCACCCTAGCTGCCACAGTGGATGCTGCGGAACAGAAAGTACTTGAGCAGCTGCATATAGAGCTGAGGCACAGAGGATTGCTCATGCAGAGGAGTAGATCTTCTCCATAGAGGATGACAATGCTGCCAGCTCTGCTGTACTTGCCCACCTCTCACAATTAAACAGGGACTTCTGGGACAAACTAAATGATTTAGAAAATCATTTTAGATTAAATAACTTGCGCATAATAGGCCTGCCAGAATCATTCTCCAACAGGAACTCCAACAGGCCTCCGTATTCCATGTGTCATTGAGTGTGTGCACCACAAAGGCCAGACCTCGCGCTTCAGACATGGAAACGGAGCTCAACACTTCTACTGTGGACTCTCTCTCCAATGCTCCTAAGACCTCTAGGACCTCAGAGAAACCCCCATTCAAATGTAGTAGCTTCACCAACCAACTTAACCGGTTCCTGACCGGCTCACTCACATATACTGCGGCAGTGTGGATCTCCTGTGCGAACCGCTGTACCTATACGGCGGCTCGCGTAGGCATAGTTGCCCGCGACCCGCAGTTGTCTGTTAGAGAGCCAGAATAGGGAACCGCCGATGTAAACATGGCGATTCCCCGTTCTGTGAGGGGACAGATGACAGATCTACTGATCCGTGTATTCTGGATCAGTTAGATCTGTCATGTTCCTAGCAGTCCAGCCCCCACACAGTTGGAACACACCTAGGGAACACAGTTAACCCCTTCATTGCCCCCTGCAGGTTAACCCCTTCACTGCCAATGACATTTATACAGTAATCAGTGGATATTTAAATTCCGCTGTATAAAAGTCATTGGTCCCAAAAAAGTGTCAAAAATGTCCGACATGTCTGCCGCAATATCACAGTCCTGATAAAAATCGCAGATCACCGCCATTACTAGTAAAAAAAAAATAGTAAAAAAAAAAATGAATTCTCATGGTTTGTAAACACGGCAACTTTTGCGCAAACCAATCAATAAACGCTGATTGTGATTTTTTTACCACTAACATGTAGAAAAATATATATCTGCCTAAACTGATGAATAAATTAGTTTTTTATATATTTTTTTGGACATGTATTATAGCAAAAAGTTAAAAATATTGTTTTTTTTCAAAATTGTCGCTCTTTGTTTGTTTATAGCGGTGATCAGAAGTGATGCAAAGGTGACCAAATACCACTAAAAGAAAGCTCTATTTGTGGGAAAAAAGGGCGTCAACTTAGTTTGGGTACAGCATCGCATGACCATGCAATTGTCAGTTAAAGCGAAGCAGTGCTGTATCACAAAAAAAATGCTCTGGTCAGGAAGGGGGTAAATCCTTCCGGGGCTGAAGTGGTTAATCACTCAGAAATTCTCAGAATTATTTTTGATACTAGAAAACTTCTGGATTTCTGTTGGGAACTGGTAGCTATGACCTGATATGAAAAATGGAAAAAAATAGACATATCCTGCAAAGCGTGGCACCACATCCAATCATATTAGAAAAGTGAAAAAAAGAAAAAAGGGAAAAATCTGACTTTTAAGGCTGCCACTAAGATCCCAAAAGGGAAGTACAGCAAGTTTGAACCATGATTGATCTATACAGTAAGTAAAGTACAATTAATATGTTAAATTTAACATTAGCAATGATTACATGACATACTCTGTCGTACAATGAATATATGGATATAATATTAATTTCATGTACTTTCCTAGTACTATTAGGATCGCCTGACGAAGCTACTGGTGAAACGCGTAGCTATCCCCTGGTGTTGACATTGATCACTCAATGGCCTCCCACAACCTAGGACTATCTTGACCTTTTGGACATCAATTGGGGGCCTTGTATACAGTTGTTTCATGTTCAGCCTCTAATGTACCTCTAATTGAAATAGTGCCTATCCAACCATGTTTTTGTATCTCTTTTTCTTATTGCAACATTTTAATGTAACCAAATGAACATGATTTTTAACTATATGTAAATCTTGTTGTACTTCCTATTTGGGATTTTTTTTTTCACTTTTTTGGTAGCTATGACGTCTTCTCTCCTCTTTACGACCCAACCTTGTATTAAATACACAGCACCTATCTCATCTGTCGTTGCTAGCTATGCATTATGTTACTTGGTTTGTGTATAGCCTCCTATGCACCTTTACCTTACAGCCAAAGTCATCTACTCTCTTGGTGGGTAGAAACTTTAAATGCCAACTGGATTTTCCAGCATCATTTGCTTTGACCTGCTATGACTGGGTCCCTACCCCCCCACCCTCTTCCTTTTTCCTTCTTATCCCCTTCCCCCTTGCTCTAATACCCTCCTTCCCTCCCCTGCTCCCCCCGGGACTAGCATCAGGCGGGAGCTCTGCATGGGAGATAGTCCCCATGTGGAAAACAGTGGAGTCAGGAATGTATCCTAGGTGGTCTCTCCACCTGGCTCTGTTTGTTTGTTTTCGCTTTATTTGTTTATAGTACTCACCTATTATGCAAATATATCTTCAGTCCTGGTTCACACAGGGACGACTTGTCAGGCAGCCTAGTCGCCTGACAAGTCGCGCTCCATGCAGTGCAATGGAACCATTCTAATAGGAGTGACTCAAGTCGCTCTGACTTAGAAAAAGATCCCTGCACTACTTTGGGGGTGACTTCAAGCAAATTGCATTGACTTCTCTTACAGAAGTTGTTTGCAAGCTGTGCTGAAGTCAGGCTGCGCGGGGCGGCTTTGAGTTGCTCCTGAAGTCGGAACGCCCATGTGTGAACCGACACTTAACCACTTCCTTACCGGCGTATTGTAAAAATACGCCGGCAAGGTGCACTCCCCATCCTAAGTGGACGTAATATTACGTCCTCTTGTTTTCGCCGCTTTGCGGGCCCTCAGGGGCCCGCATCGCGGCGATCGGGGACCGGCCGTGTCCCTCGGGACCCCGGCCTTCCATGATCGGGGTAAAGAGCCAATGAAATTGGCTCTTTACCCCGTGACCGGCTGTGTCCTATCACAGCCGGTCACTGACAACAAAGGAGACCGAGCGGCGTGCACGCCGCTCGCGCGCGCCCCAGGGGGCGCGCAGGCTAGCGGCGCGACGCGCGGGGGACCCCGCGCGCGCTCGCCGCACGTGCGGCGAGCCAGAGGAAACAACAGTCACTGGCCGACACTATCCTGTGTCGGCCAGTGCCCCATTTCTCGGTTAAAGTAACCGAGAAATGGGGCTAGTACCTTCCGGCCCCAGGGCTCCCTGTGCCGGCCAGGGGCTAGCGGCGCTACGCCCGGGGACTCCCGGGCGTTTCGCCGCTTTTGTTCTCCTGCATTATAATGCAGGTGAATCCTACCCCTCA
>BLSH010447807.1:97894-124487 GCA_018402905.1 Glandirana rugosa | reverse complement strand
CCAGAGCTTGTAGACTCTATAACTTTCACAGAGACCAAATAATATACACTAATTTGGGTTATTTTTACCAAAGATATGTAGCAGTATAAATTATCGCCCAAATTTATGAAGAAAAATTACTTTTTTGCAAAATTTTTCAATACAAACTAAAAAAAAGTGTTTTTTTTTCAAAATTTTCGCTACTTTTTCGCTTATATTGAAAAAAATAAAAAACCCAGCAGTGATTATATACCACCAAAAGAAAGCTCTATTTGTGAGAAAAAAATGATAAAAATTTTGTTTGGGTACAGTGTACCATGACTGAGTAATTGTCATTTAAAGTGTGAGAGTGCTGAAAGCTGAAAATTGGTCTGGTAAGGAAGGGGGTGTAAGTGTCCTGTATGGAAGTGGTTAAAGTATTTCTTATGCATTGATTACCCTTACTTTATTACAAATATGACTGCCAGGAAACCCTATAATGTGTTAATATCTTTTCAATCCTGTATTCAACAGATATGGCTCTTCAAAGTGACAGAGATAACCTAAAGATCATCTCCTGGAACGTCAAGGGGCTCAGCTCCCCTAATAAGCGTTTGCATATTCTCAGGCATCTAAATGTCTCCAAGCTGATGTGGTGCTCCTCCAAGAGACCCATCTATCCACAGACAATTTACTTTGCCTATGCAAATTATGGGTCAGTGAAGTTTATGGGTCTCTGGCAGTTGGTTGCAAAGCTGGGGTAGCTATCCAGCTGCACAAAAACCTGAGACACTCTATCCGAAATATCTGAGCTGACTCAACTGGCCGTAAGTTAACACTGCATTTATCGTTATCTAGTAACATCGCTATCACCAATATTTATGCTCCCAACTCCCCTGATAATATCTTATTTGGCCTGGATACTGGACGCCCCTGAGGCTCTCCATCTGATCGAAGGAAACTTTAACTCTGTCATATGACCATCCAAGGACCGTGCTGGTGCTTGATCCCATACACCACGCGACCATACTGCCTTGACTGCAGATCTCTCCCCGCTAGCTTAGGCCATCTCATCAATTCATTTTATAGACTTATTTCAATTAACACACCCGACTGACTGTGACTATACTTTTTTCTCACCTCCCCACAATTATTTTTCACATATTTTTTTGCTTCACAAGCTCTATTATCAATGCTACACAATGCCGAGATTGGCGATAAAGTGATTTCTGATCATAGTCCCATTATGATACATTCGACTGGTATTAAACCATCATCTCCTTCACCCACTTGGCGCTTCTCCTCATACTTGGCAGAAAATGAAGACTTTCGCCAAATGCTGGGGCACATCTCACCGATCCTAATCTCTTTGGGAGGCGGGAAAGACATATCTCAGGGGAAAATTATCTCATATACCGCACAATTTAAAAGACACCCCAGACAGCAGTACATGTATGCTAGTGAAGCCCTACACTCTGCAAATGAAACTTTAACACACGCTTGTACCTTGCATAATATATAAAGCCTGGAAGCTCACTACTTTGATTTGTGGGCAGAGCAACAGGAAGCGGCTAAGACATCTTACTCTATACTGTGCTTCTACAGGTTTGGTAACAAGGCAGGTAAGCTACTGGCCAGACTATGTGCAGGCCCCAGACAACCTACCTATATCTCAGCTTTAAAAAACACTGCTCGTTCCCTTGTTACCTCCCTTGCTGAAATAAGTAAACTGCTTACTGATTACTATACATCCCTCTACACAGAGGATCCTATCAATCAGACAATGGTGGGCAATTTATTATCATATGTCTACCCCGACTCACTCCTGAACATTTAGAAACCCTTAATGCTCCCATCTCAATAGAAGACATTCAAATGACGATTAAATCCTTAGCATCATTCAAGGCCCCAGGGCCCGATGGATACACTGCCGAATTTTACAGACTGACTAGAGAGTTTATTCCTGACACCTTGAAACATGTGTTTGCAGCCATGTGGGAGGGAGTTCCATAACTCCCCACAGGAACCCAAGCACATATTAAACTCATATCCAAAAAAGAAAGATCCATTACACCCAGGCTCATACAGACCAATCTCGTTAATCAATGTAGACATTAAGATAGTGTCCAAAATAATAGCCTCACGCTTGGCTCTTTTACTTTTCTCCCTACTACACCCAGCTCAATATGGCTTTGTCTCTGGGGGCTCTGCAACTTTAAACATCCATAAAGTCTTACTAACACTAGAATATGCCAAAGCACACCCTGATCAGGATATTGCTATCATTTCCCTAGACGCTGAAAAGGCGTTCGATAACATGTGTTTTTTGTGGTTATTCAAAGTAATGAATGCCTTTGATTTTTCGGGTTCGATTTTACGTTTTTTACACCAAATGTATGCATCTCCAATGGCTCGCCTCGTTACTCCGGACTTTACTTCAGACACCATCCCCCTGACTAAGGGAATGAGACAGGGATGCCCCCTCTCCCACTTGCTATTTAATATAGTGATTGAGCCCCTGTCCAGACTCCTTAACTCATCCACTGGTGTTAGCGGTATCACTATTGCCAATCAGATATTCCGATCCACTTTATTTACGGATGATATACTATTGTTCTCCTCTAATCCTCTCTCAGACTTTGATAAACTCTGTGACCTATTTGTGACCTTTCGTTTCAGCTCCAGCTTCAGGATAAACTTAGACAAGAGTGAGGTTTTAGCATTGGACCCCAGCTATCCGCTAAATGGTGATTGTCTTCCCCATTTACTATAGCTACTCAACATATTACCTACTTAAGCATTCACATAGGTCGAGACAAGAGCCTTACTCCCTATATACTGTCAATTATCCAATAACAAAAATTGTGAAGGAGTTGGAAGCTTGGGCAACCCTCCCCTCTCGCTCTTTGGAAGATGTCTCCTTTTTAAAATGGTATCCTTTGCTTGTTTACTCTAGCCTATGCAGACCATAACTCTCTTAGTAAAACATTCCAATGTACTGAAAATACACAAGGCTTTAACATCCTTTTTATGGTCACGCAAAAAGCCATGCATACTTCTCCAAAAACTGTCTTCCTAAGTCCGAGGGTGGTGCAGGCTTGCCCAATATATGTTTCTACAATCTCTCATGTCTGCTTAGGCAAGGTATAGACTGGTTATCTAGAAAATCTAGATACTCAACTATATACAGGAGGATGCTCTGGTATCTCCGCTCACCCTTTCAGCCATTCTCCACTCTAATTTAAGGGCCCTTCCAGTGCATCTCTGATCTCATCTCATCTCCATCCTCATCAGAGACACAGTGGTGGCCTGGAGAGAAGTGTGGAAGCTGCTAGGACTACCCTTGAATATATCGGATCATTTTACTCTTAGGGCTAACCCCATGTTCCTTCCTTCCACTATGCACACAGTGCTAGTACTGGCATGCACGTGGCCTCAATACTGTTGCCTCCTTATACTCTGGCAAACCAGGTAAATTCAAATCCTATCAGGCTCTCTCATGTGCATTTTTTTGCCACCATCTAATGCTTTTCACTACCAACAGCAGCTCAGCTATCTATGAACTTGTCATGGACCTAATACAGATACCCTTCACAAGTCCTTTATTGATGTAGTGCTCCAGAAAGATGATTACTCTATCTCCAGTCTATACTCCCATCTCATAATACATCAGTCAGACAATTATCATCCTTCCCAATTCCAGACATGGTCCTCCATCTTCAACGATGATGAACTTCTCCAAAAAATCCTACAAAGCTATCAACATATTCACCAACTCACTATCTCAGAGACCTGGCAGGAAACTCAATTTAAAATTATCCACAGAGCATACTATCCATTCCGGATCAACAATGCAGAATCTACTCAACCACAGTGCCCTTGGTGCTCTCTATCCCGCTCTACACTATTGCATCGCCTATGGGAGAGTCTGACAATATCTACATTCTGGGACTCAGTGCTCACATATATCTTTAACCACTTCCTTACTGGGCACTTAAACCCCCCTCCTGCCCAGACCAATTTTCGGCTTTCAGCGCTGTCGCATTTTGAATGACAATTGCGTGGTCGTGCGACGTTGTACCCAAACAAAATTTGCATCCTTTTTTTCCCACAAATAGAGCTTTCTTTTGGTGGTATTTGATCCCCTCTGCGTCATTTCTGATCGCCGCTATAAACAAAAACAGAGTGACAATTTTGTAGAAAGCAATATTTCTTACTTTTTGCTAAAATACAAATCAAAAAAAAATAAATAAATGAATTATTCATCAGGTTTAGGCCAATATATATTCTTCTACATATTTTTGGTAAAAAAAAATGCAATCGGCGTATATTGATTGGTTTGCAGAAAAGTTATCGCGTCTACAAACTATGGGGATTGGTTTATGGCGTTTTTATTATTTTTATTTTTTTTACTAGTAATGGCGGTGATCTGCGATTTTTATCGGGACAGTGATATTGCAGCGGTCATGTTGGATATTTTTTACACTTTTTTGGGACCAATGACATTTATACAGCGATCAGAAATGTAAATGTCCACTGATTACTGTATAAATGTCATTGGCAGTGAAGGGGTTACACTAAGGGGGGCAGTGAAGGGGTTAACTGTGTTCCCTGGGTGTGTTCTAACTGTGTGGGGAATGGGCTGGCCGGGACATAACAGATCTAACTGATCCCAATGATAGGGATCAGTAGATCTGTCATGTCCCCTGTAACAGAATGGAGAACCGCCTTGTTTACATAGGCGGTTCCCCGTTCTGCAGCTCTGTCAGGCGATCGCGGGTCTCGAGCGGACATCAAGCCCACCTGATCCGCGGGCCCGCCGGGAGCGTGCACAGGGGACAATGTCCATGGACGTCGTCCCGGCAATTCACATCTGTGCTGGAGCCATAGTTCGGCAATAGCGCGGATCTGGAGGGGTTAATGTCAGCAGGGCTCATCTGCTCAAAGATCCGTTGTTATATTTATTCGGCTGTGACACCCCAGCCCCCTTCCTCATCGACAGGAACACCCATTCCTAAACAATGGTCGTATATCTGGGTCATCTCAACAGGCAGTGAAGCAGGCTCTACTCTCGTTCTTCCATATAGAAAGACAGGACATTATTGTTTTAAACTTTCTTTCTATTACCCGATTCTTTGCCAGGTGGCGAAAATATATGGAGACTATGTTCACTATGGAAGAACTTTCATCTCTTGTTCATCCATTTCGATATACTGACTGTTACTTAAAGTGAGACATCACCAATTCTCTGGGCAAACTTAAAATACCCGATCATCTGAATCATCTCAACCCCTGGGCGCTTTGAACCCCTTCCAACACTACAAGTCTGTTAATGGGCCTCATCTTCCTTGCCCCTGAACGGCAGCCTTATTTATTAATTCTGACACTGCATAACTCCTGGTAATCCTCATTCTGCCACTTATAACGTTGCTTCCACTCCTGAGGGTTTCATAATCCATTATATTGATATTCTGAATTGTATGCTACGTAATGTTCTACTGTCTTATTGCTTACAGGTAGATATCCTATACACTGGTTAAATACCTTGTTTCCGAGCTGTTGAAATTACTATTGTTTTGTACTTGTTTATCTTTTATGCTGAAAAATTCCAATAAATATTTTTTATAAAAAAAAGAAACATGAGACTATTAATATTGTTCAGTATTTTCAATTTTCAGCTGGAATACCTCCAATGTCAAGCTTATAAATAAAGTCAAAGTATGTATATGTATTATAGGCTAAATAACTGCCTATATGAACACAACAATATCCCTTTCATGTAATGACCACAATGTTAATTTTACTGTATACTTTGAGCGTACACTTTTCCCATTGTATGAGGAATTAAAGAAAATTATATATTTGAAAACTATGTTCCAATTTAGAACTTATATTTTACAATTTAGATATAACTGACCTTGATTTTTTGTGAATTGTTCTATAACATTTTCAGTAGACATCAGCTAAATGAACAAATATTGTAAGTACATTTTATTTCAGCACCATGGACAGCAGCTTTAACACACTCTTTCAGTACAATGAAAGCCAACTGTATACTTTTGCTGTTTGCAACCAGTGTTACAAAGTGACTTTTCCGAACTCCTTTGATGCCTTGTGAAAATACGGTCACATTGGTTTATTCCTAATTGACAAAGGTGTACTAACCTTGGTCTTCTGCTCTATATAGATGAGAGTTACAATATGAAGAGGGGAGTGGGAGGAAGCTTAAATAACAAAACTGCATATTATTTGATCTCTAGCTATATCATTTTTTCATGGGACTGCCAGTGATATTTTCAGTAAAAAGGAAAACCTGGTGGAATAAGTCACCCCTTGGCTTCTAGCATTGGTGGTGGTGATGAAATCCGCCTACCATAGTTCTGGCTCTGTTCTCAACATAAGGGGGGAGATTTACTAAAACTGGAGCACACAGAATCAGGTGCAGCTGTGCACAGTGTGGCAGAGCGTTGCCCTGCCAGGTTCTAAATGAAAGGGATGGCCAAGGATTCTCAACCTGGTAGGTTGAGGGGCTCCAGAAGGTTTGCTTACTTTAGAGGAAACTGGCCTTTCAGTTTCCTTATTTCTTAAAGTCCGTTTCGGGATATGGAGCTGGGGTATTTGTTAGAGATCTGGGTAGGATGAAATCCCCAGTCCTGGGCCCAGGATTTGGCTTTAGTCAGGACACTGATTGCCCAGCTGGGTGGGGGCCTGATAGGAGCAGTCAGGATCAGGCTTCTGGGTCACACACACACTGGCATACAGGCGGTCTCCAGGGGTCGAAGACTGCAGGAGGCAGTCTGGGCATCGACATCTGTGAGGAGGCAGGTGTGACCCGCGGTCACGATGCAGCGGATCGCTTAATAGCCAGGAGAGCTACTGGTCCTTATAGCCAGGAGAGCTACTGAACCATATAGCCAGGAGAGCTATCGATCGCTTGGAGGGCTAGGATGTCATTATAGCCAGGAGAGCTACTCAATATTAACCTCCCTGGCGGTAGGATAATGCTAGATTTTTGCAACTCAAAGCTGTACATTTTTTTGCATAAATTTGCACAATTTAAATTGTAGGTCTGTAATTCTTAGGAATAACTTACTTAAATCTGTCCAAACAAGAGTCTAGTAGACATCCAGGTATGATAAAGTTTGAAACAATGAAATCATAAATTATAATATAATAAATAACTATAAATAATTAACAAAATATGAATATAATAATAATACAATGTATTCAATAATGTAATCAAATCAAAACACTGAAATTTGCTCAGTTGCAGAATTGTCACTGTCATCACTTTCAGTGTCCGATGATTCATTTCCCCACGAATCAGTATTGTTCAATCCTGCAAATGATTCTTATTTACTATCACTGTTTTCTAGCTGGTCAAAAACCGCTTTTGACGTAAAGGGACACTTTTTGGATGCCATGGACGTTCTCAAGTTTCCAGGCAGAAAGAATGGCATATATAATATAATATAAAAGTGCATGCAGGGCACTGGACAAAGCACTAGGGACAAAAGGGATGTGAAATGATTTGATACAGTAATGTAATCTTACAGATTACAGTGTACTGTATGTGTTGTGTGTGTTTCACTTTTTGAATTTACCGCTGGGCTCCACCCCCATGTGACACGACACTCACAGGGAACAGAGCCCAGAACCCAGAGGCATCGGGCAAAGATTCCGCTGGAGGACACAGCGGGGGAACATCGCAGGATCCAGGGGAAAAGGTAAGTAATTTTGCCTGGATCCTGCAATGCAATGCGATCCCGAGTGTGGCTCGGGGTTACCGCTTTTGGTAATGAAAACGAACCCCGAGCCTCACTCGGGATAACTGCTAATGAGGTTACTGAGCCAGGAGGCCGAAGATTTACGTTTGCACAGTGGTGGTGAAACCCCTGTGCGGGAAAACCCTGTGATTTCTGTTTACTTTGAACTTTTCTTTTAATAAACATGGGCTACCATGTCCTCAAACAGAGATACTGGCTGTCATGAACTCACTCCAAAAGCACCTACCACAAGAGCTAAAGACTCCTATGTCACAACAGTTACCAATCAGTTTCTAACTTCAGCTTGTTCAATTAAGCTTTGACAATGAAACCTAGAAGCTGATTGGTTGCTAGGCACAGCTGCCCCAGATTCTGTGTACACCAGTTTTAGTAAATCTCCCTCAAGGTTTTTAAACTCTTCTAATGAAAACTGAAGGAGTGCAATACAGATTTTTGGAAAAACTTGTACACTATAATGGGATTAATCCCTTCACACTGACGTAACACATATATGTTATGCCTCGTTGAACTGAGCTTTTTTACGCGGGGTCGCATATATGTGTTTCTCCCCTTGTGCTGGTGCGGCGGACTCCCAGCACAGAGACTGGGGTCCCACCTAGAGCTCCGGGCCCCGTACTAACGATCAGGAACCGAGTATTCCAATTCCAAGTCACCTGATCTCTGTGGTAGCCTCTGATTGGCTACCACAGTGATCAGTCACTGCGAAGCCCGCCCGTGTGTTTTCTTTCTGTGAATGGAGAAGATGGATACAATCTATATTTCTCGTGTTTGTAAAAATTATTTTAAATAAATAAATAATAAAAAATAAAAATAAAAAATAAAGAAACATATCTAGATCAAGGTTTGATCTAGGTCAATGCCAGAGTTAGTGTTTGGGTCAAGGTCTGGGTCAGGGTCAAAAGTCAAGGTCAGGGTCAAAGGTCAGGGTCAGTATATTTTGGACTTGATTTTTTTTGTTTTTTAATTAGCATCAGTGTCAGTTAGTGTTGGGTTGTTTTAGGTAGGACAAAAAAAAAGCAAAATATTCACTATTGTTTCTGGGCTGTACTACGGGTACAAATAACAGATAACATACACATATGTGGTATCGATGCGATCATCGGTAGAAGGAGAATTTATTTTTGTTTGTTCATTGGTGGTAGGTTATGGTAGCAACAAGAAATGTGCAGCTACATTTATTTATTTTTTACTATTTCTGGCCAGTTTTCCTTTGATAATAAATAAAAAAATCAGGAGGTATCCATAACTATTTACTACCAAAGGAAAGCCCAATTTGTCCTGAAAAAACAAGGTATAATCCGTTTGGATGCACAAAGTAGTTGTGATGATATGCACGGCTTTGCTAACACGTCAAAATTGCAAAGTTGTGCTTAGACATTTAGATTTGTTTTACCCTTAGTTGTGAAGGGGTTAAAATAAACATAATTAAACATGCCACAATAAGACTGTTTCCCCCATCTCACCTTAGAGTAAACACATTTTACTTGCTTAAGCCCTGTACACACAGGCTGAATGCCTGTGGCTGAGAGCGCTGATCGGAGTGTTCTGGCGGACACAACAGGATAAAAATGTGAAATGTGAGTGGATTTCATATCTATTTTAATTCAAGTATACTGGATTTTACACTATGTGGAGTATTTTCTGTTTTTGAGCCAGAAATCAGGGATACCACAGCTGGACGAACCCATCTACGGCTCAGTGACAGTCTGCAGGAACACCGTGCAAAGGCCCTAGCAGGGTAATCAGCCAAAAGCGTTACTGACCTTTTGTAATAAGAGGTCCAGTACTGCTGGTAAGCAGGCATTTGTACTATTTATGGGGGCTTTGTCTCTGGTGGTGAGTCGCACATGGAATTATGAACTGACTGCTTGTGATTCTGGCTGGGATTCACGTTGTGCTAAAGTCTCCACAAGTTTTTTCTTCAACTTCCATATATTACATTGGGAACTCTTCTCTATGATAGCCCTATGAACTTTTTATGTATATGTTTGTAAGCTGATAGAAATGAGATAGGCCATCAGTGCATCAAGTGTGATCAATTTTCAATGATTGGCACCATAGCGTGTAGACTCTATAACTTTCACATAGACCAAATAATATACACTGATTTGGGTTATTTTTACGAAAGATATGTAGCAATATAGGTATAGGCTGTAGCCCAAATTTATGAACAAAAATTACCTATTTACAAAATGTTATCATAGAAACAAAATAAGTGTTTTTTTTTCAAAATGGTTGCTTTTTTTTCACATGTCGCAAAAGTTAAAAAACCCAGAGGTGATTAAATACCACCAAAAGAAAGCTCTATTTGTGTGAAAAAAAATGATAAAAATTTTGTTTGGATACAGTGTTGCATGGCTAAATAATTGTCATTCAAATTGTGAGAGAGCTGAAAGCTGAAAATTGGTCTGGGAAGGAAGGGGGTATAAGTGCCCTGTATTGAAGTGGTTAAATAAATACAAAATATATTTATAAATGTCAAATATTTAATAAAAATGCATAGCTTAAAAAAAACACACACATATGTAAATACATTTATTCCACCAATAAAAAAGACAACATTGTCATGGGGGAGATTTCCCTTTACTTCCTGTCACATAGCCAAAACAGGAAATGAGAAGAAATCCCTGCAAATTAAAAGAATCCCTTGGAGACCCCCAGGTAACCAGAACCAATGTCCCCATGGTAAACGGGACGTATAGAGAGGGTGAATCTCCCTAACGGGGGCTCAGACAACAATAAAGGTCTGACAGGGGTTCTAATCCCTCTCCACTCTATCCAAAACTAAAAAAGTTTTGTCTTTAGTTATAATGTTAATAAATTAACCCCAATGATTCTGTGTTTTTCCATGTTTAGGTTTCTATGCATTACTGTTGAAAGAACTGACCAAAAAAGATAGAGACTACTCCAAATTGGCTATTATATGTTTACATTCCTTAACCTAACCACTTGCTTACTGGGCACTTAACCCCCCCCCCCCCCCTCCCAGACCAATTTTCAGCTTTCAGCACTGTCACACTTTGAATGACAATTGCGCAGTCATGTGACACTGTACCCATATGACATTTTTATCATTTTTTCCCCACAAATAGGGCTTTATTTTGGTGGTATTTAATCATTGCTGGTTTTTTTTATTTTTTTTACTCTCAATAGTTTTTTATTGAAATTGAAGATAAATGATAACAACTGAACAATAATACATATCAAATGTCAAAGGTATGCGTACAGAAAGGGCTCATTCCGTCCATTATACTCTATTAACAATCCTATATATGGAATGACAAGTATATAAACGTATTAATACTTAGCATATCTGCGTAGCCAGACCTTCCTTGTTGCACATTGACCCAATGTAGGTGGCTTAGTCTGGTGAGAGATGACCAACCCCGCCCCAGACACCCCTATGGGAACATACTGTGTCTTAGCAGGGTAAGGGGCCACTCTCCTCTTATGCTTGGAGGCCTTGGGTTTTTCCCTATCATAATTTAGGTGTTGCTCAAGGAAGATTTGTCTGCATTGGAGTTATATCACGTTCCTTATCAGCATCTTAATTACTTAACTGGTTGAAACCTTTCTGGTAGGTATGAAGTAGGCTTAGTAAATAGGAATGAGAAGAACATAGAAAGAAGAAAACAGGAGAGAGAGAAAGGGGAGAAGAGGGTAGAGGTAGAGGGTGAGAGGGAAGACACATCTTGGCAGGAGTATGTTTATCAGTTTGGTGTTGTTGTGTTGTACCATGTCACCCAAGGGGACATTCTACATTCTATGTAGTTTGTTGTATGTGCCCCGGTCAGGGGCTAAAGTTGTTTCGTAGGTATAGTGTTCCTGTACTTGTTTAATTGCCTGTATGATCTGGGGTTCCTCTTGATCTTTCCAGTGCCTTGTGATGTTTTGTCTTGCTGCTAGGAGGATGTGCGTGGTTATTTTATGAAAGCTGGGTATATTATCAATATTGAGGTTTAAGAGGCCTAGTGCTGGAGAGGGGTACTGTGTGGTGCCTGTGATCTTGGAAATTATATGGAATATGTTGGACCAATACTCTGTTAGTTTGGGGCATTCCCATAATACATGAATGAGTGTGCCTATTGCTCCGCACTGTCTCCAGCAGCTCGGGGATTTTTTATGATCAAAGGTGGCTATTCTTTGAGGGGTGAGATATCTATGTTGTATTATGTTCTGCACCAATTCCCAGATTGCAGAGCAAGTGGTAGCTTTATAAGTGGAGCGGATTGCGTTCCTCCATTGTAAGGCGGAGAAGTTGTGTCCCAGGTCCCGTTCCCACTCATGTAATATGTTATTATGTTGGAAATCAGTTTTTTCATGTAGTAGCTTGTAGAATACTGAAATACCTCTGGTTGTTTTGTTTTCCGAGGTATAGTACTTTATTGCTACTTCAGGGATTTTGTTCAGTAGGTGTATGTTTCTACTTATGCAGTGCACTATTTGGAGATACAGGAATTGAGTTATCCCTGGAATTTTGTTCTCTTTTTAGAGTTGCGAAAGCGGTTTGACTTTGTTGTGGATGAGGACATCATTAAGTGTGCTAGTGGGGTCTTTTGTCCATACGGATGGAGGGAAGTCTGGGATGAGAGAGTGAATAATATTAGCTGGGAGCTTGAGTAGAGATGTTGGGTTGTTTTGCCATGTCATGGTAGTGAACTTTCTCCATGCTTTTATGGATGCTATGATAGGTAACGAGAGTTGTTTAGAGAGAGGGCTTTTTGGGTGAAGACTATATAACCATGCCTTTAAGTTGTGGGTAGCTATAATTCGCTTTTCTATCTGGCACCAAAGTGGGATGTCTGCTTGCAGATGCCATGCTTTGAGTTGTGCCAGGATTGTGGCTGAGTGATAGTCTGAAATGTTGGTCAATCCCGATCCACCCACTTCTCTATGTTTAAAAAGCCACAATCTATTCACCCATGGTTTTTTGTTTTGCCAAATGTATTTGCCCAATAGAGTTTGTAGAGAATTTAGATAGGCGTGGGAGATAGGTATGGGAATGGAGCGAAATTTGTATAGTAGCTGAGGGAGTAGAGTCATCTTATATGCCTCCAGCCTTCCGGCCCACAAAAATTCATGTCTAGCTAGGTTGGCTAGGGACTCCGTATATTTCAGTTTGAACGGGAGGAAATTGGCCTTGAATAGATGTTCCGGATTACTTGTCAGTGAGATTCCTAAGTATGTTATCTGGGAGTCTGACCATTGATATGAGTAGTTTTGGGCTAGGAGGTTTTGAGACACACTGTCTATTCCTAAGTTTAGTATTTGGGATTTGGTGGGATTGGCTTTGTAAAATGATATGGAGCTAACCTATTGAGGAGCTCCTGGGCTGCTTTTAATGAGGTGTGTGGATTTGTCATCATGAGGATAACGTCGTCCGCAAATAGGCTTATTTTGTGTTCCCTGTCGCCAATACTAAATCCTGTTAAATTAGTTGCTGTCCTTACTTGTCCGCCAGGGGTTCAATAGCGAGGTTAAAGATGATTGGCGACAGGGGACACCCTTGGCGTGTGCCGTTTGTGATCATGAATGTCTTGGATAGCATGCCTGCCCCTAGTACATTGGCTGAGGGAACTGAGTAAAGAGCCATTATGGCTGACAGTATTTGATTTTTTAGGCCAAATTTGCAAAGAACTTCATTCAAGTAGCCCCAATGGACCCTGTCAAACGCCTTCTCTGCATCCAAAGAGAGAAGCAGAGAAGGCATTCCTGTGGATTTGGCCCAATGTGTTATATTAATCAGCCTTCTCGTGGCGTCCGAAGCCTGTCAACTCTTAACAAATCCCGATTGGTCTTGGTGAATCAACTTGGGGATATGTTCCATCAGTCTCATAACCAATATCTTTGCGTATATTTTAATATCTGCATTTAGCCGAGAGATAGGCCTGAAGTTTTGAGGTGTTGTAGGCAGTTTGCCAGGCTTAGGTAAGGTTATTATTAAAGCTTTCAACATTTCTTGCGGAAATGTAGAGGAGGAGGCAGCTTCATTGAAGAGGTCTCTTAAGTGGGGAATGAGTAAGTCTTTGAACTGCTTATAGTATTCCCCCGGGAGACCGTCAGGGCCCGGGGATTTCCCATTTGGAATGGTATTAATGGCTTTAGAAATTTCATAGTCTGTAAAGGGTGAGTTCAGGGAGTCTAGTTGCTCGGGGGTTAGTTTTGGTAGTCTGACTTGGTCCAGGAACTCTCTGATTTTATCAAGAGTTGGTTGGGGAGTGTTTATGTCTGTTTTGAGGTTGTACAAGGATTCATAATATTGACTAAAGGCGTCAGCTATGCCTTGGGGATTAAGAATTTTATTTGCAGGGGTAGGGTAGCATATGTAAGGAATCTTAGCTTTAGTGCGAATTCCCTGTAAGTGCATGGCCATGCACTTCCCCGCTTTGTTGCTGGTTGAGTAATGGATGGCTTTGAGTTTCCTATGTGTTTTTTCGTACTTATCTAGCAGGAGTGCCCTTAGTTCCTGCCTTAGGTCTAAAAGTTGCAAGTTTAAAGTTTGTGAGGGGGAGGTTTTGTTTCTTGAATCTAGAGAATTGATCAGGGTTTAGACCTCGTCTATCTGCTGCGTCCTCCTCTTTTTAGCAATTGAGCATGTTTTAATTAAAACGCCTCTTATGTAGGCCTTGTGTGCCATCCATAGTGTAGAGGATTTCTCCACAGAGCCTACATTGTGGCCAAAAATCTTTAAGCTGGCCAACCGCATCAAAGTAATCCCTCTTCTGACCAGTCCTACACTGCTCTGCCAATGCAAATGCTATGGAGGACACTATGCCAACATGGAGCAAGCAGGCACAAGATGGGGGAGAGCCACTAGGTTCAGGTCTCTTCACTGACCTGCATTGCAACAAAAACAAGCTATACCTGTGCTCAAATCCCAATGGCTTGTACATGTATATAATCTATCAGGCAATTCAATTATCTCATGAGATCTTCTTTAGTGAATTGAGCCCAATATCATATCAGAAATCACTTGACTTTATCAATCCTTAATACCGCTAAGCCCACATACTTATGTATAGTCACAACTAGAACAGTGTTTTTCAACCTTTTTTCAGTTGAGGCACTCTTTATAATTATAGACAGTCTCAAGGGACTCTTTAATATTATGGACAGTCTCAAGGCACCCATTCTAAAATGTAAAAACAATTCTAATAGCTTTACACAATGTAGCAACATCCACATGTAGGACACCCAACATTGGAGGTGATTTATTCTTCCAGAGCAAATACACTTTTGCAAACTGGTACTGACTAGTGTTCCAATGTTTCTCTTCTCACTTAATTTCTCCATTAGTCAGATAATATCACCCTAGTGCTGAGGGAGAGGAGCACAGGAGGGTCAAACAAGGATGCTGTAGAGGCAACAGACCTCCTCCTTATTAGCTGACATTGGTTGTTAGGGTGCCTGTGTCTAATGTCATAATGGTGCATAATGAAAACCCGTGGCTTTGCGTAACTATAAGGAAGGCTTCATCCACCTGCTGGCTTGTATACAATTTTTGATACATTTTTAGGCATTTTGCCAAGGCACCCCTGAAGAAATCTGAAGGCACCCCAGGGTGCCCAGGCTGACCTAGAAGACTTCACCTATGGTTAACAGGCATTCACAAAGATTATAGATTGGGTTTCTTTGGCCCATAGAACTATTTCATTTGAGTGATAGACCTATGAGGTATAAATCTGAGACTGGCTGTCTTAAAAACATAGCACCAAAAAGTTTATATATAAAAAAAACAAAAAACTGCCATACACCTGAGCAATTCAAACCGCATATAATGAAAACAGATGTTACTTTTCCAGAAAAATTTGAGATTTACACAAAACTTCAGCTGTCTGTATTTGTGGAATCCACTGATCATTTTCAGTGAAGGTAACCTCTGCTCATGCATCCTTTCACCATATGCTCAGTTTGAATTGCATAGATTTATGAAAGGTTTTAGCTTGGTATAAAAGAAGCATTTAACCAATAGCAGTTTTTTTGTTCTTAGCAAAATATTTTTTCTTTTTTCATCACATCCACAACTTCATCAGGAACCATTATATTTATACTCATAGGTTTATATAATGTTTTCTTTTTGTCTAATATAACTTTAGAAAAACTCTACAGCAAAAACAGCATGTGATTAAAACTTTGTATATTGAGGAAAGTTTGAGGCATTTTTATCCTTTGAGTGATCAGAGCTCTATGGAAATGGGGAAAACAGTACTACAGGGAATCCACAAAGGAGAAATGTCAAGCGTGTATTTATTATGCAGACGGATAGAACTGTGTTTTTATCCTTCACATCAATTATAATCACTTACCTTCTCTATCATGGTCACATCATTGTTCATTTTGACAGTCACTTTCAAGAGGTTAGTGAGGTATGGCCTTGCATTATTGTAGTCTACTTGTCTTGTTTATGATTAATATACTACATATATGTACTGGACCAGAAAACAGATCAAATATTATATAGGCCTTCCTACAGAACACACATTTGTGGTATTGTACAATGTATTTCTATTAAATTCTATTTGTCTATGAAAAAAATGTGCATTTTTTTTCTCTCTATCATCCTCTCAATTAAGCCTTTCTTTAATTTATTTTTCCTTCTTCTCTTCCTTTCTCTTTGGTTGAAATTGCAGAACCTTAAATTACTCCTTTTAGTTATACAACATTTTTGACATGGACTCCTATATGATTTACAAAAATGATAATTCCTTAACACTATTTATTGGTGAATATTCTTCAAAAGAACATCATAATATTAGACAGATGCTTCAATATATTTTTTATTGTTCATTGTATGGTACTAGCCTCTCTACAATAATACAGTGAATTATCTTTTCAAATACTAATTTTATATTAAGTTTGGTGACATATGGCATTTTCAGTTATAATGTGCAGTCACATTCCTCTGTTATATCCAGATATGTTCTCTTTTGTTCTGCTTTTGTTCTACTTTTGAAATTATCTTTGTAATTTATCTCAGATGTGACGGGGACTGTGACAGATGTGATGGGGACATACAGATGTTTTGTGTATGGTGACAGATGTGACGGGGACAGACAGATGTTTGGGGACTGTGACAGATGTTTTGGGGACATACAGATGTTTTGGGGAGTGTGACAGATGTTTTGTGTATGGTGACAGATGTGATGGGGGTCATACAGATGTTTTGGGGGCTGTTTTATGGGGACACTGATGTGTATGGGGACAGGGGTATCAGTGTGCTTAGTGCACTGTGTGGGGGGCGATCTGTGACAGCTTTCTGCATGAAATCTTCATCATGCAGAGAGCTGTCACAGAGCTGCAGCTCCCCCCCTCCCCCCCCCCCGGACTGAGCTCTCATTGAGCTCGGCGGGGGGAGAACTGTCACAGAGACGTTCGTCTCTGTTTACAATGTGACGGCTGTGATTGGACACAGCCGTCACATGATCGGGAGGGCCAGTCACTGCGCCCGTACCCCGATATCCGATCAGCTGGATCCTGTGATCATAATGATCACAGGATCCAGCAGCAGTGCGCCGCGTGGCCGCGCTGCGAGCTCCCGTTATGCAGAACGTAAATACACGTCCTGTCAGAACGGGGAAGCTCCCACCCGGGCGTATATATACAGTGGCCGGGTGGGAGGTGGTTAAGGGTCACAACACATTGTTATTGATACTATTAAAAGATTAAGCTAACCAAAACTATTTCTTGGCAGAGATTGGAGGGTTTAATGATTTCCAACCAATGCAAGCACTTGACATGGCATTTATCAGGATTCCCACTGTATCTGTTTAAATTTTTATATACATAATACACTATATTACCAAAAGTATTGTGACACCTGTCTTTACATGCACATGAACTTTAATGGCATCCCAGTCTTGGTAAATAGGGTTCAATATTGAGTTGGCCCACCCTTTGCAGCTATAACAGCTTCAACTCTTCTGGGAAGGTTGTCCACAAGGTTTAGGAGTGTGTCTATGGGAATGTTTGACCATTCTTCCAGAAGCACATTTGTGCGGTCAGGCACTGATGTGGACCAGAAGGCCAGGTTAGCAGTCTCCGCTCTAATTCATCCCAAAGGTGTTCTAACGGGTTGAGGTCAGGCTGTGCAAGCCAGTCAAGTTCCTACAACCTAAACCTGCTCATCCATGTCTTTATGGACCTTGCTTTGTGCACTGGTCCAACTCTTTTTGTGGAGGGGGGATTATGGTGTAGGGTTGTTTTTCAGGGGATGGGCATGTCCCCTTAGTTCCAGTAAAGGGAACTCTTAAGGCATCTGCATACCAAGACATTTTGGACAATTTCATGCTCCCAACTTTGTGGGAACAGTTTGGGGATGGCCTCTTCTTGTTCCAACATGACTGTGCACCAGTGCACATAGCAAGGTCCATAAAGATATGGATGAGCCAGTTTGGGATGGAGAGACTAGACTGGCCTTCACAGAGTTCTGACCTCAACCCAATAGAACACCTTTGGGATGAATTAGAGCAGAGGCTGCAAGCCAGGCCTTCTCATCCAACATCAGTGCCTAACCTCACAAATGCGCTTCTGGAAGAGTGGTCAAACATTTCCATAGACACATTCCTAAACCGTGTGGACAGCCTTTCTAGAAGAGTTGAAGCTGTTATAGCTGCAAAGGGTGGGTCAACTCAATATTGAACCCTATAGACTAAGACTGTGATGCCATTAAAGTTCATGTGTGTATAAAGGCAGGTGTCCCAATACTTTTGGTAATATAATAAATATATTGTAGAGAAGTGTAATAAGAAGAGTGACAATGCTTCGTTGTAGCAAGGTGTGATTAATAAGAGAACCAGCAACTATGACAGGGAAATTTTGGATCTGGAATACCCAGAAGTACCCAAATCCCTGAGATGGAAATAAAGGGAACCAAACTGTGGCATAGGAACCTTGCCATCAAGTCTTTAAGAGATGCCAAATAAATAAATAAATCAACAACAGGTGACTCAGACAAAATGCGCATTCCATACATGTTTCCCACACCACAAATGAACATTCTGCCCTTCCAATCTGCATGCAGATGCCAATGTATTGTTAATGGCACCACAAGCGCAAATTGCAAATGCAGTGCGCTTGCGGGTTCCAAATTGCCTGTGGTTTGGTACAATGCAGTTTTTAATATGCATGTTCAAATGCGTGCATTCCTGTGTGATCCCGTTGTGAACTGGCCCTTAAAGTGTTTGTTGCCCCAACATTTCATATTCCTGATATGTGTACTATGTACTTGTATGAAAATGTATCCTGCTGCCTTTGCATTGCTTCCTTTGTGTGAAATCACTGGTGTTCCTGCCAGTTCCTCTACTTGTTTATTACAAACTGACCATGCTAAGCAGGAGAACACACCACGGTCAGTTCTCTAGCTGTGCTGGGAACTCAAAGTACTCTCCTCCAATGATCAGACTTGTCCTGACACCCTCCCACCCCCCAAAGAAGTTCAGTGTGCTGTTGCTTCTCCTCCCTCCCAGCTCTTATGCAGCTGAGAACAGAGGGAATGTGATCACTTATAAAAAAGGGACACAAAAGGCATTTATATATTTTTTTTATAGCTATAAACAAATGTTTTGCCTTATATTCTATTTTAAACTGAATGGGATGTTTTACACGGTGATCATTTATGATCACTTTAAATTTTCTTAATCCACACACTAGTGGTGTAGCTAAACCATATGACACACCAGGGGTCTGACACCTTTGGAAGTATGGCCAGTGTGACTTTGAGAGATTAGTGGTTGGGCAGCAGGGCAGAAAAGAATGTCTCCTCCTCTATTGCAGGCTGCTTTTTCTTTTTTCGTCAGTCACTTTAGGTAAAACATAACTGGAATTTTAAATAAACACGGTTCACGTTAACCAAATGCTGCATTATTACAAGGAATTAATGACACACTGCTGTGCACATTTCTCTAGGTATCTGTATCCATATATGACTAAATATAAGAACAATTGGCTTATTCAAAGCATAACTTCACATCATGACAAATATTGCACAATTAACCAGTTGCGGACCTCCTGCCGTGGATTGACGGTGGCAACATGACTCTCCTGCGCGAATCACCGTCACCTGGCGGCAGGCCCAGGAGCGATTATTGTGGACACGTGTGCTGCCAGAGGCGCGCTCGTGTGCTCACATGCTAGCGGGGGGAGCCAATAAGCGGGTGGGGCAGACTCGATGTCCGCCAGCCACCCACAATCGATCCCTGCAGTGACAGAATGGGGATCCGTGAATGTAAACACGCAGATCCCTGTTCTGACAGGGGAGAGGAGAGTGATCGTATGGCCCCTGTATATGGGAGCAGTGATCTCTCTCCTCCCCCAATCATCCCAGCCCCCATACAGTTAGAACACACTGACAGGGAACACATTTAACCCTTTGATCACCCCTAGTGTTAACCCCTTCCCTGCCAGTGACATTTATACAGTAATCAGTGGCTATTTATAGCACTGATCACTGTATAAATATCAGTGGCCCCAAAAAAAGTGTCAAAAGTGTCCGATATGTCTGCTGCAATATGGCAGTGCTGCTAAAAATCGCAGATCACCACCATTACTAGTAAAAAAAAAAAAAATAATAGAACGCCATAAATCAATTCTCATATTTTGCAGATGCGATAACTTTTGCGCAAACCAATCAATATATGCTTATTGCAATTCTTTTACCAAAAATATGTAGAAGATTACATAATGGCCTAAACTGATGAATACATTTGTTTTTTGTTTATTTATTTCTTTGGAAATGTATTATAGCAAAAAGTAAAAAAATACAGTTTTTTTTTTCAAAATTGTCGCTCTTTTTTTGTTTATAGCGCAAAAAATAAAAACCACAGAGGTGATCAAATACCACCAAAAGAAAGCTCTATTTGTGGGGACACACATGACAAAAAGGACATACATTTTGTTTGGGTACAATGTCGCACGACCGTCCAATTGTCAGTTAAAGCGTCGCAGTGTCGTATTGCAAAAAGTGCTCTGGTCAGGAAGGGGGTAAATCCTTCCGGAGCTGAAGTGGTTAATCAGAAGCCATAGTAAAACTTTTCACATCACCTAAGTAAGAGCTTAAAAACACAGTTGTCATTCAAGGGATTGGAACCCGGCATTGCATTGACATGCTGTATTTAAAGGACTATTGAAGATAAAGAAATATTGCAATGTATGTGTGGAGTAGGAACGGATATGTTATTACAATTTCTTTTCATGACTTTTTTTGAATACTGCAGGGAGCAATTGGTCACTCTGCAATTAAAAACATGTCAGTTCAGTATCAAGCTCTGTATTTGTTCATTTTCAAAAGTCAAGCCTACGCAGTAAATCAGATTACTGCAGAATGGAGCCTCTTGGTTCATTAACAGGCTCGTGATTAATTACAGGGCCATTTAAATGCTTGATTAAATTATTCCTACATTATTTAAAACATTGTTTAGTAAATAGTATTTGTTGGTTAATTAGCATAACTAGATGGGCAAATTAGGAAGCATGGAGTAGTTTACCAGAAGAATGAAGCACACAAAGGCAAGGTATATTAGAAGACCATATTTAATTGGCCATAATCATTTTAAGCATATTGTAGCTATGAAAATGATGCAAATGAGAATGAGAATGAATGTATCATATATGAAATACATTATGCTTGAGAGGAGAGTAAAGTGATAAGCCTTCATGTATGCAAAATAAATTGAAAAAACAATCCTGCGCATAAGGGGACTATACAAATAGTGTTAAATGATGAATAAAGCAAGTATGTAATAGAAAAGTCTATGCAGCCAGCAGATAGTTCGGGTAGAACGCAAGTATGTATGGTTTCAGACTGCAGCGCATATAGTCCTCTTAAATGAATCCAGATAGTAAGAGTCCTTGGTAGATCATAGCAGTCATCAACAATCACCAGACCTCCACCGTGGAAACCGTCACCAATGACACCAACAATCAGAGCCGCTTACCAGATGTCACCGACCCCCCACTACAGAGGGTCAGAATCCGCTAAGTAATTATGGAAGGACCACAGCTTCAGCCACACTCCCTCGGAATCGGTACGATTTCACAGCACAGGATAATAGACACATCAAAGGCCCAGATAACCCTGTGAGAAAGTTCTGGTGCTGATAGGATGTGTCTGTTACTCAGTTCCTGGTCATGGATGTATGCAAAATAGAACAGATTTAAAGCAGTTGTATCCCCTGTTTGGTGATTTTTACCTACAGGTAAGTCTATAATAAGGTTTACCTGTAGGTAAAATGAATATCTGCTAAACCTGTACAGATTAGGAGATATTCACCTTGCATGCAGCCGCTGACGTCATTGGCGCATGCGCAGTGAAGCCTCGGCGTATCCCGCCGGACCTTGCCGGAAACCTTGCTGGAAAGAAGGGCACCCGCGTGTCTCGTGGCTCCGGCTACTAGGTTGGAAATTCATAGCACACCAAGCACAATATTCTTAGGAGGTGGGATTACTAATACTGCTCCTTTAAAAAAAAAATGACTGTACATTTATAAAGCACAATGATGTGTTTTTCAAGGTGCTAAGTTGCTGGTAATAAAAAAAAAGCCTGCAGGAGAGCCCAGTCACTTGACCTGCCAAAGCTATGTGACGGCCTTTCCTCCATTTAGTGAGTCTGCTGCATTAACCTCCCTGGCGGTATGATTATTTCAGATTTTTGGTGCTGAAAGCGGTACAATTATTTTGCATGGAAATTTGGCGTTTTATATTGTAGGCCTGTAATTCTTAGGAATAACTCAAATCTGTCCAAACAAGAGTCTAGTATACATCCCGGGTATGAAAAAGTTTGAAAAATTAAATCATAAATTATAATATAATAAATAACTAAAAAGAATTATCAAAAATAATAATATAATAGTAATAAAATGTATTCAATAATGTAATCAAACCAAAAACACAGAAATTTGCTCATTTGCAGAATTGTCGCTGTCGTCACTCTCAGTTTCTGATGATACATTTCCCCAAAAATCAGTATCACTGAATTCTGTAAATGATTCTTATTTACTATCGGTGTTTTCTAGCTGATCAAAAACCACTTTTGACGCAAAGGGACGCTTTTTTGTTGCTATGGACATTCTCATGTTTCCAGGCAGAAAGAATGACATTTATTATATAAAAGTGCATGCAGGGCTCTGGACAAACCACTAGGGACAAAGGGGATGTGAAATGACTTCATACAGTAATGTAATCTATAAGATTACAGTGTACTGTATGTGCTGAGTGTGTTTAACTTTTTGAATTTCCCGCGGGTCTCCGTCCCCGTGCGACGCGACGCTCTCAGGGAACGAAGCCCGGCACACAGAGGCATCGGGCGGCGGAGAGACACGCTGACACCGCGGGAGGACATCGCTGGATCCAGGGGACAAGGTAAGTAACATTGCCTGGATCCAGCAATGAAATCCCGAGTGTGGCTCGGAGTTACCGCTCTTGGTACTGAAAATTCACCCCGAGCCACACTCGGGATTACCGCCAGGGAGATTAAATAAGGAACACTGCATAGGATCCCACAAAATGCAGGCCACAGTATTGAGTAAAATTGCATAGTATAACAGAGGGTGATTAGTATTTACTACTAGACACGTGCAGTTAGTTTCGTTCCGAATTGAAATTCGGACAAATTTTCATTTTTCAGAATTTCGAATGTATTCGAATTTCCAAATTACAATAGTACCAAATTTAAACGAATCCGAAATAACAAAAAAAATGGACAGAATTTGAATCGATTTGAATCGTTTTCTAATCAATTTCGAATAGTTTTTGAATTCTAATAGTTTTCAAATTCAAAAAAGTTTTTGACATCAAATAGTTTTCTAATTTCCAAAGATAATAAAATAGAATAGCAAATAAAGGAATAGAGTAGAAAAATAGAATATAATAGAAAAGAATATAACAGAAAATAAAAGAATAGAATATAATAGAGTAAAACAGAAAAACTAGAAAAAAAGAATAGAATAGACTATAATAGAATAGAAAAGAATAGAATGAAAAAAAAAACAACAGAATAGAATAGAAAGAATATAACCATCTTCTGAAATTCGAATTTCAAATAGAATACATTTGAATGTGAATAGAAAATAATAGGATAGAATAGAAAAGATTAGAATAGGAAATAAAATAATAGAATAGAAAAGAATAGAATAAAATAGAAAATAAAGTAATAGAATAGAAAAGAATAGAATAAACAAATAGAAAAAGAAAAGAATTAAAAAAACAATAGAACAGAACAGAAAAATATAAGCATTTCCCAAAATCCAAATACAATCAATTTGAATTTGAATAGAAAATAATACATTCGAATAGGAAGATGGTTATATTCTATTCTATTCTATTGTTTTTTTCTATACTATTCTGTTATTTTCTATTATATTCTAATATATTAAAATTCTAATTTCTATTCTAGTCTATTGTTTTTTGAATTATATTCTTTTTGATAGTATTATTTTCTATTTGAATTTCAGAAGATGGCTATATTCTTTCTATTTTATTATATTTTTTTATTCCATTCTATTCCTCTCTATTCTATTTTTTTTCCATTCTATTCTATTCTTGTATTTTCTATTCTGTTTTGTTCAGTTTTACTCTATTATATTCTATTCTTTTATTTTCTGTTATATTATTTTCTATTATATAATATTTTTCTATTGTATTCCTTTATTTTCTATTCTATTTTATTATCTTTGGAAATTGAAAAACTATTCAAACTTTTCAAATTCGAGAACTTTTCAAGTTTGAAAACTATTCGAAATTGATTTGAAAACTATTTGAATTGATTCAAATTCAAATTCCGAAAATGTAAATCGATTTATATATGAATAAATGAAACAAATTCCGAAAATGAATTTTACAGGTTAAACGAATTTAACTAAATGAATTTGTGTAAATAATGAAACAAAACAATTTTTTTCATTCTGCACATGTCTATTTACTACGCTCTGTGATAAATCAGACCTTTAAAGTGATTATAAAACTTTTATTTATCTTTAATGAAATAACAAACATGTCATGCTTACCTGCTCTGTGCAATTGTTTTGTACTCAGTAGCCCCGATCCTCCTCTCCTGGGATCCTCCACTGGCACTCTTTCCTCCTCCTCTTTAACAGGTGAACACAGACAGTGGGGCTCGACCCACCTCCCGCCCCCTCATCACAGAATTTGCCAATGGCTCCCACTGCTATCAATCTGCCCCTGTGAGGAGGGAGAAAGCTGACCTGCTCCATGCACAGAGCTGGATTGGGTTTGGGGTCAAGTAAGTATAAGAGGGGTAAGGGGGTGGGGGATCATGCGACACATTAAGGTAAAAAATAAATTCAGACCTCTGCTGGATTTGAGGCCCACACTTATTCTACAGCAGTTCCCCGCAAAATGCATACCAGACCCTTTGGGTATTGATTTTTATGGGAAGTCCATGCAAAACAATGTGTGAGGTCCCTCTAAAAATCCATACCAGACCCTTAATCTGAGCATGCAGACTGGCTGATCACATGCTCTCAGTATGAGGGGGGCCTTGTCAGGGGAGACCCTCCCGGCAAAGCACATTGTTCCAATGACAATGAGGACTAGGGCCTTATCCTCACAACCTTTGCCTGGTGGTTGTGGGGTCTGTGATTGGGGGAGGGCTAATTGGAATCTGGAAGCCCCCTTAAATAATTGAGGGTCCCCAGATAATGCACCCCCTCTCCCCCTTGTGAATGAACAGAGTTACATAGAATCCCTACTTTTTCACAAAAAAACAAAGATGCCACCTAGAAATAGACATCCAAATGTTTGACAAGCTCTTTGTTTAAAAAGTAGAAATCCCCAAAAAATTCCTTTATTGTAACTCCATCATCAATTACGGTGCCCCCCCACTGCTGACTCATCTGAGAAAAAAAAGATGACCCAGCTCACACCACCGATGATGATGCTGAATGACAGCGATTTGAGCTTTTATCAGCTACATAAAGAAAGGGGCAGGGATAGTTATGACATCATTGCTCAAATATGGGCATGGTAATATTAAGGCAATGTTATTGCTCAAAAATGGCCATGTAGTTATATTCAGGCAATGATGTAATGCTCCATTCCCTGCCTATTTGCCTATGTGCCCAGGGATTCCCTGGCCCGTTTGTAGGTGAATGGGCTGGGTGACATCGGTGGCTGGTAAGGACAGCTACAAGCAGCTTCTGCATCCTCAGCAACAACAATCATTGACAGCTGGGAGAGTGGTGACATCACTGCCCAAATGTGGCCAAGTAGCCATATGTATCCCGATCCATTCCCTGCTCATTTGCTTGCAGTACCAGGGATTCCTGGCCACTTAAGTAAATTGGCTGGGTGATGTCAATGGATGGTAGGGACATGGCAGCTGTAACTAGCTGCCACTTTCTTAGCATTCATTGACAGCTAGAAGATGTCACATTCATCCACATCGAACACCCTAAGGGTAGAGTTGAGCGAACCTCTGGAAGTTCGGGTTCTGCTGGTCCGTCCGAACTTCGGGACAAAGTCCGGGTCCGGGTCCGGACGGAACCCGAACGATCGCGCGGACAACGAATTCTACTAGGTGTAAGTGGAGGTAAAAACGAAAAAAAATACAAAAATAAAAAAATTTTTATAAATGTCAATAAAGGGACAGGGGTAAAAAAACATCCCGTGAACGGGATGGGAATGGGGGTAAAATGAAGGAAAACGTCGGGAGATCCCGAAAGGTCCTGAAACAATGTCGGTAAAAACACGTATTTTCAAGCCCAGGGGTAACTAAAGTTACCCCAAGCAACAGGCGCGCTAGCAAGCCCAAGGCAGGCCTGGGCCTGGGCCTGAAACAGGGCTTCAAGCCTGCCTGGTCGTCTTGGGCTTGAAGGTCTCCAAGCGAGTTGAGATGG